>JAEIIH010025567.1:0-23015 GCA_018904745.1 Drosophila orosa
TTAAACATAAATATAAAAATATTTTAAGACACTTTTTATTTAAAAAATATATACAAGACTCATAACTAAATCATGTACAAATATTTAGGAATATCCGCAATACCCTAGCTCACGCGCCAAGTGCCGGTCTGGGCAACTTATGATGCCCCGAAGACACGATTATTCATTGGAGGCATTCATAAATATTCGAGAAGCACGCGGTCAGTCGTCGTCGGATTTCTGAATTTTCGTATCTCTCGGCATCGTCGTCGCCAAAGTTTTGTTTTTCTGTAGTGGTAGTGGTAGTGGTAGTAGTGGAGCCGGAGCCAAACACAAAGTGTCTTGAACTGTCAATTCAAGTTTATTGGGTCAAGGAATTCCCCCAGCTGGCTGAGAGTCGAGTGGCGAGAGCCGAGCATCGAGTATCTCAGTATCTGAGTGTCTCTGAGTAGCTCCGAGCATCCGCGGCGTCGAGTATCGTCGCGGAAGCAGCCACAATAGCCACTCACGCTATGCTAATGCGAACAAGTTTCGATTTCGATAGCGAATTCAGATTGAAATGGTCTCGTGGCCGCAACAAACATTTGTTTGAAATGCAGTCGAAGTCGAATGAAGTGGAAATTGATTGGAGGGACTATGTTTGATTTTGCAGTGAACTTGGTTTTTTTTTTGTCTGTTTAAACTCGACACCACAGTCATCGGCTAATAATGATGTCATTTCTCGGTTAGATTATTTTTTAGACTTGCAGTCTTCATTAAATTCGATCATTTATATATATTGTATTTATGGTATTCGGACAGCTCAAAGGTCTTTTGAAACATGACACTTCTATTAGTAGCTTGAAATTGATTTCAGAAAACCCTAGAAACTGAATGCAAAATACTCTGAAATCTCTAGAGTCTTCTGTGTATAAGGAGGCTCCTTTGTTATACATTTTTTAATTAAAATAAATATTAGTTATATATTAAATAATATTTCTACTTACGCGGGATAATTATCGGCATGCTCGCAGTACGTCTTTCCTGGCCGGGCACAGCTGGGAGTTTGGCCTGGGGGCGCCGGAAGGAATTGGCAAGGCGGCGCTCCATATAAGCCGCATGGCGGGGGCGAGCTGTGGGCTGCTACTGTATAAGCTAATATCTGGGGAATACCACCGGCATTATATGCTACTCTTAATGTTAAAGAATAAATCAATTGAAGTACTCACCACATAGGTAAGGAGAACGTGGTTACAACTAGAAACGGGCGACCATTTAATACTCTTTGTCATTGTCAATTCATTCGCCGTCGATTTGCATTTGCATTCGACTCGCTTGCGATTCAACAAATGTCTTTAATCTGAAGCGAAAGAGAAACTGTCATGAATAAGACTAATTTTTGAGAACTAAAAACTAATAACAAGACAATGTTTTTTTTTCTTAAGATAAGCTTACTATTCAACTCGTAATTTTTATACCAAATATGATTTAGTTTTGTAAGGAACCTTTTGCAATTCTAGATTATTATATTTCATAATTCAGGAAGTACAAATTACATGAGCACCGAGTGTCACTTATATTTTCTTAGCCAACTTCACGTCAGTGTTAAGTTGCATAATTATTTTAAACAAATATCAACTACTTATCAACTAGACTAGTGTCATTTTACCAAAAGACGTAAAAACAAATTGCAAGTGCCTAACACTTTTCACACCATTCCCACACAGAGTGGCCACAGAAAAGAGACAAACTAATTTTCTTGTTGGCTTTTCCGCGCACAGGAAATGTCCCAAGTGTTTGTTCGCCTGTTTTTATGACCCAAAACTCGACACGGAGTTCACTTGAGCTTATTGTTAAGCCAAACAATCAGTAACAAAAACAATAACCTAAACACCAACCAACACGGCACCGACTGACAATACACAAGGCAAACACAACACCGAAAACAGCTCGAACAACTCCCGTAAATAGCGAAAATAAATTGCCAAAAGTGAAAGTGACGAACAGCCGCAAGACAACGACAGCGAGATTAAGTATACGTAGATTAAGTATACGCCACCGCAGATAATGGGCTGGTCACGCCCACAGCCACTGACGGGGGCGTTCTCAATTGGCAACCCGAGCTAGCTGTCGGCTAATGACAATATTTATAAACTCTAATGATTTATTAGCGTTTCTAACCCGGCTATCAACGGCCGACAATCGGGGAAAAAAGTGGAACTTTCCCAGTGAATTTTAAATGAATTTTTTGATATTATTACAATGTAAAGTACATTAAAAAAATTTAATAAATTTACAAAGAGATTATATATTTATTTAATTAAGTAAGCAAATATACATTAAGTATAAAAAAACTGGGAACTACTTTTTGGGTAGATTGTTTTAAAGTGTAGAAAATTAATTGTTAAAATGTGTGCTGAATAAAAAAATACAACTAAAACCTTACCAACACTTTTATTAACTCTAATGACTTATTAGCGTTTCGGGCTTGGCTTTACAATGGATCAATCAACCAATCGAAGATTTTATATCAATAAAATGGAACAACTAATTAACATGCATTTAAGGCCAACTTTCAAACTTAACTAAAGGTTATTAATCGGATTTAAAATCACTATTATTATTAAATAAATTAAAATGACTTAAATGATAGAATATATATATCGGAAATATTATATTATATTATTAGGAACTATAACTTCGTTTTGTGGCAAATTCATACTCAAATTTAAATAAGTTCAGATTTTAATGAAGTGATAAATAAAATAATAAGTTACCATTAGAGGAAAAAATCCCAAATATATTATAATACCCAATTGTGTTTATTCTGTGCTGCTACAAGTGATCAAATCAAAAGCTGTCACACTCTCGATGGTAATAACCGGATTTCATGTCAAGCTTTGCTTTAGTTTTATTATAAAAATGTATAACACAATTATTTATAGAACCCACACCAGCGGGGACAACAACTCAACAATTAATAGCATGTCATTGGCGGCCAGTAAAAACAGCAAGTTGTTAAAAGAATTCTTATGAATTTATGCTCATAGAAAAAAATAAAAAACACCTGCCACGAGCGGCGATAGGATTTCCGGGATCACAGGCTCTTTTGGCCAGATTCAAGCAAAACAAATCAGTCAACAATCAAGCGCCAATGACAAAGTATCGGAGTGAAGTACACAGAAAACAATTAGAGCTGCAAACACAAAATCCAGATGATTGATAGGTTTGTGCAGATTAATTTATTGTGCTTTTTATAAAACAAAAAATAATTGTTATTCATTGTAATAATAAAGAATGAATAAATAAGGAAAAAACTGTTTGTAATATATAAATAAAGTCTCATACTAAAATGGAATCAAATTCTGGAATAAATATTTAATTTGTAAATAGAATTTCCTTGTTCGATTAATTGACCTTTGAATACAACAAATAAATTTGAAATATGCTTAAGTAAAGATAAAAAAAAACATTAAATATAATTATATAAATGATAATAATTTAAAATTATTAATTACGATATTCTTAAAGTCTAGAAATTAAAAAATTGTTACCACATGAATTTCATAAGGAAATTATACAAATTAGAAACAGCTCAAAAGTTGTAAATATAAGGAAATAAAAATCAATATTAAATTATCGTTTCACTGTGCATGAAACACAGCTTTGTGTTTGGCTTTTGGCGATGCTGCTAATGGAGTCTTGCACATTGGCTACACCCACGTATTAATGGTATTTCCCCGACGATGCCAAAGTTGCGCCAGGCGCGATCACCTCATAAATCATAAAAAGTGGCCGAAAAAGAAGTTGGTAAAGTCGGAGACAGGCCAAAAGTCTTAGCAATCTTTTAGTGCGAGTGTGTTTTATGGTGTGTTTTGGGCCATTTGCACATCATTAGGCCGTTCGGGCCAAAAAAGTTAATGAAATTGTTAAAGATCTTGGCTTGGGCCAATGGCTAATCCATTCGCAGCGGCATCATTTTGGCCCGGTCTCTTTTTTTTTCGGGGCCCCCAAATTGAGTGCTCAAAATCGCCGGGCCCTATTCAATTTATATGAATGATTTGGGCACAAAAAAAGTCATTTAGCTATATTTAATTGATTATATGTATGCGTCGTCTGAGTAATGATCGATTGACGGATCTTAATCTTTGTCTCGTCGGGCAGCCAGACATTCTTCTCACTTATTCACGCGATAGGAACTTTTATTAGAGGAGGGATGACTCTACAAATCGGTTATTTAATTGAAATATTTGCGGAATAAAAAGAGCTGAACTTGAAATGCGGTTAATTAATTATGCGGCTAATTAAAATGTTTGCTTATTAATAATAAATAATAATTGAATGTTTGAAGTATTTTATTTCTTGGGAATTTACCCGAAACTCTTTATAAATAGATTATCTCTGAAAATCTCTAAAAATTAAATTAGTTGGATTCGTACTTGGCTTGATTTTAAAATCTCATTCACTCACAAAATCTTTAAATTATGTTTGCCTCTTTGTTTGACTAGAAATTTAGCCTGATAACCATCCAAAGTATCTCAGTTTGATATCAATTTAGTAAGGGAATAAAACAATAGATGCCAAATAGCTAATACAGCTTTATTATAATTTTTTAAACATATATTTAATGCCTGCTGAGTTTAGCTGAGAAATTAAGCACGACTTTTCAAGGCTACTACCCATTTTTGTATGCATTTTGTTTTTATTTTTTACCCAAAAGTGTTGTCTGCATTTTGTGGATTTTGTGAGCGCCTTGATTTCATTTATCTTGGTTGGTTTCTTAACATTTCGGTTACAGAAACATACAAACATAAAGGTAGTATATATCGATGGACAAATAAAGGCAATAAAATGTTATAATAAATCAGACCTGAGCTTAGACTCTGTAGCTGCTGCGATGACAGATTAATTAAATTTATTAATTTATGGCAGGGTAGCGAGAGTAGATTAAATTATTCGCTTTATTAATTACTCACCAGCTTTGTGTTATGTCTGGCTGTTGTTTTAGCTTTTGGCTCACCATTAACTGAACTTTTTGTCACTGCACTTGTTTGCCTTTTATTTTGTATATTTATTTTGCTGAATTATTTTCTCTTTTCCTGTATGTTTATTTTGCCACACAATTCACTTGAAAATTCTACTAATTAAAAAACTTAACACGTACCGAAGAGCGACGCGGTGGATTCAATTTCGGTTTCGGTTTCGGTTTTCGACTTCTTCATTTATTTTGTATATTTTTTTCTTTGTTCCGTTTCTCGCGTTAGCCAATGCTCACGGCAGCAGCTCGTAGCCAACTGAGCAGCGGTCTAAGCCAGGCTAGCCAAGCCGAGCTCTGGGCCCAGAAGTGAGAGCTCTGCGAGCGTGTGTGTTAATGTAAAAAATCCAAAATCGAAGCAAAGAGTAATGCCGGCTGAGGGCCCCAGCCCGGACTCCGGCTAATCTCTCAATTTAGAGCCCGCTCAACTTTGAACTTTGTGTAGTGGAGACCGCGTGTGATTCATATAGCATAATAATATCGGATCGGTTTGCGATTTTTTCCCCTATTTTATTTGACTTTTTTGTGGCCCGAATCAAGACCGGAAGTCGAGCGCTGCGGGGCAGACAATGAGCCGGGCCTTATTTATTGACAGCCTTTATTGTTTGTTTTACATTGTCACCAATATGCGAAACTGCAATAAAGTGAATTTATTTAAATTGTTAATTTTGCCTGTGGCGGTGCGGTGCGGTGTGGTGTGGTGCGGGTTTTGGCCCATAGATACGATTCATTGTTCGGGGCGATGATTTTGGATTTTTATGACCAATGAAGGTCATTTAACAGCTTTTATCTGTCTCAGATTTGTATTTTTGTGACGGCTGCCGTTGCTTTTTTGGCCCAGACATTGGCATATTGGCAAGCAAGAGCAAGAAAAAAAGGCTTTTAATGGCCAAGACCACGCACAATTGTAGGAGTTACCTCTACCTACCAGCCTTTGCTGGCCGTCTTTTGTCTCTGCTCGGAAGGCATTTAAATCAATTTATGTGCGTTGCCAAAGCTGAAGAGAAAAATTAATATTAAAGTAGGGGTAGATTTGCTTAGAGATAGCTTCATTCGCTAAAGTTCGAGATAGGGAATGGTGTCTAGAAAATATTTTAAGAATGACTTAGATTAACGTTTAAGTTGTATAAAATTCATATATTTATTTTTATTATATTTCTGGGGAACTGAATAATGAAATAATTTTTTATTTCAATTAGCAGTTAAATTAGATATTTGTTAGAGGCAGTCCCCATAATAAAATATAAAATATTTTGATTCTGTCATATTAATTTGGATATTATAACTATGTATATATGTTAGAAATATCAAGTATTTATTTATTATAATATTAAAAAGCTCAAGTATAATGTTAATAGAATAATTTAACAGGTTTTAATATGACAAAAGGCTAAGATATATGTTGGCAACATGTAAAGGGTATCTCCCTAGTTCATCACAAAAATCTCTGCCATTATTTATGTTCACAGCTGATTGCCAATAGGCAATGTCCCATAAAGCAAGAGCTTTGCACTCTCAAATCTTCCGAGGCGTTTTTTTGGAATTTTATTCGTCGCCTTGCTGTCGGTGGTTGGTTTCTTCGTTTAATTTTTGGTTTTTTTCTGTATTTGTTTTTGTTTTTTGGCCTTTTTGGATTATATTTTTTGTATTTTTTTTTTGCACAACTTTCACAAATACGACCTAGACCGCGGGACGGCTAGGAAAGTACGGGAAAACCCTTGGCCGAAATCACGCATTGGGTAGGGGGAGCTCTTATCGAAAATGGTTTTTAATGCGTTTTTAAGTCAAATTAGTGACTTCATCAGTCGAACAGGCTCGCCAGAGATTCGCTGCGCTGCGACTCGAGATTCACTTAAGCCGCTCATTAATCAAAACCCAAAACTCCCAAGGTGCCCAGGTTTAGTTTATTTTTTTTTTCTCTTTATAACTAAAATCGAAACGCACACTCCCGCCCCCTGGGCCATTTTAGGGCCTAAGCTGGGCTCTGCAATTGCGAAAGGGTTAATTAGAGGCTTGGCTAGGCCTTTTCGGCCGCATTGGATTGGCCAATGAAGCCGAAACCGAAGACTAAAAACCGAAAGAAAACCATAAAAATCTTCGTTACCCTGGGGCCAATTGATGTCTCTCAACAGCTGTAATTTGGCAGTACGTTTGTCCCATAAATCTGCCATATATACATAGGTGCATCTTCTGGGCGAAAGTGACAAAACATGTCTTACTTTGGCCTTAGTTTAGACTGGAGCACATAGGCCCACTCCGGAAATTACAAAAAATAAGTTATACCTTCGCCTTTTCTCAAGATATTTCAATATACTCTGAGATATGATAACTTTTTATTTTTTGTTTAAAAACTTGTAAGCAAATCTATTTGTTAAAAGACTTCAAAGAATAATAATTAAATAATTGGGTACCATTTATGGAAATTTAAATTTAATCCTGATATTCATAAGAAAACACATAAACAATAAACTAACTGGATAAAAAACATTTTACTTAAATGAAAATGTAAAATTTAAACCGCCCGATCCCAGTGTCATACCTACTAGCTTTCGTATGACCACGATCGAAGATCACAACCTCTTGAACAGCCTAAGCCAAATTAATAAATTAATATTTAATAAGTATTATTGAAAAAGTATTATTAAACAAAATTTATTAAATAAATATTTTGTTCATTAAAGACTTAAGATTTCGATCAAATTTGTGCATTTTCCTTTGGCATAAACAAAATTCTTTCTTCAAACAACACAGTATTTACTTAAAAGAGCCAAAAACATAATTTAAACCCCTTAAATTTATTTAGAAAAACCTCCAAATACCTAATTTAAAACCTCTTTGATTTCAACAGCCCCGAAATCTTTTAACAGTTCATAAAAATAGGATACTGAATTATGTTTTCATATTTTGTTCCCAAACTCTCGCCTCTCGCCTGGCCAACAACTATGTATAAAAGATCTGAAAACAATTCGTGCCGGGTGTTCTTTATGATTGTTTAGCCAGCCTCCTCCTGTCACTTAGGGCATAATTTATATTCATGACTGGTCAAGGCGGCGGCGGTCAGCGAAATCCAGACTGTGGGAAAATGGCCAAGCAGGGCAGGAAGAAATCCTTCAGCACACGTCGTCCTTTGGCAAAATACCATAACAAAGAATCCATATGCTCTAGATTGTGGTTCTCTCTGTCCCCTAAACCAAATGGCCATAAATAATGAGGATTTAATAAGTTTGAATTGGTGTTAAACTAAACATTTTTTAAATTCAAAGGGTCCATAAAAATGGAAGATTTTGGGGGGGCCTCAAGGAATGGATTGAGGAAACAGTCTGAATAACAAAACTAAGGCTTGTTTTTGTCAGCAGATTTCTACAGCCACATTTGTAGATAAAGGTACAGTTTTAACTAAGGTTTATTACACCTAAAAAATATTCCTTTCTTATATATTTGCAGGGTATTTTGACTTTCGTTGAAATATGCGCAAAAATCAAGGATAACAAACATCGTCTTACCGAAGTTACCTTTATTTCTTGTTACTAAAATATTTTTTTGCTTGTAAATTTAATTATTCTTTTATAATAAACTGTTATATGTTTTAATAAATGTTCATGTGGCTTTTTTAATATCTTTATTATATATTTTTATATTTTCTTTTACCTTTATTCCACCCCTTTTTGCGTATGCGCATTTTCCAAGCCGGCAGCCCCTGCTTCCGTCGTGTCCAAATGTTCACTTTGGCCATCAGCTGATTTCCTTATTCACCACAGCCACTGGACTCTCTTCCTCTCTCGGCTGTTGAAAGAGCCGCCCATTCGGCAGCCTTCGGCTCATTTCGGTTTCCGTTGAAACCTATAAATACAAGTGCAGGCGAGCCATTCGAAACAAATTTTTTATTTTTTCCAAATTTCGACGTCACGGCCGGTACACTACAGATATCCTTCGTTTCGATTCATCTCGTGGCGTGAGTTTTGAACAGTCATAAAATAACTTTATGCACTGCCAGAAAAGAAAATAAAATTAAAAAGATTGTTGATAATTTTGTAAAAATATTTCTAATATATTTATATACATGTACTTGACACAATCAATTGAATCAAACTGAAATTTATATAGTTTCAAGGTAAATTTGACGGGAAAAATGCTGAACTGACAACACTGGCCGCCTGCCAGCTGAGCTGCAACGTGTGGTGGGTGCCGTGAGATCTCGTGTGTGGCACATGGCGTATACTTGATGCTCGTTTCGCGGTTCGTCTTGACTCGTTTCACTCGCCGTTCAGTTGGTCAGCAAGTCACTGAGTCAATTGGGCAGTCGGTCAGTCATCATCAACAGCAACTCCATTGCTAGCTCGCCCTAAGAAAGTCGTGTGGAAAGTGCCAAAAACCTAATATAAGTGTGTGCGCGAAAAATCGTGAGAAAATGCCGAAAATAAAGAAAGAAAATCAAATAAAAACCAATGAGGAAAAATTAAAATTTCAAAAATAAATCAAGTGTGACAAGAGGAGAGATTTCGTTCGAGGAGAAAGCAAGCTAAAGGCGAATGCCGAAACGTATAATAATCTCGAAAGCCGAAAAATTCTAGTGACGCGCGTTCAAAAGTGCAGAAAATGTGTGGCCATCGCAGTCAATCAATTGATTTTTCTTCAAGCGAAATGTTGCGAGAAGTGTGGACTCCACTTCCACTTTCAATCCACTTCCTATTCCGTTTGCTTTTCTTTTCCTTTTCCTTTTTATTTTTATTTTGGCGAATCCCAAATGGAGCGTAGGACATTAATAATGCTGTCGCAGCATTTCAAACGATTTGTATCGGCAAAACTAAGATAAACACAGGCCTGGGAGAGTCAGAGGAGGCAACAACAAAACAAATTGCCAAACGGAAGCCCAAAAACCAGATCACAGCCCCGAAACGAAGCCCCGAAAAACAGGGTCACACAGCATATTATGATTGACAATGGCTAAAAACGAGGGGGTTGGTTGGTAGCAGCTGAAAACCACGGCGGGGGTTGCTAGTTAGTTCGAATGGCGTCAGGCGGGAAAAGTCGGGAAAAGCGTCGGCAAAAGCCAGACAACAGACGCGGCGTCGCAATAATCATAAAAGCAATAACAACACCGCCGCCGCCCAAGAAATCATAAATTCATGTGTCAGCGATTGGGCTTCTTTATTTTCCAGAAGGGGGCTATGCCGCACGCGTGCCGTTCCAAGGGTACGATATTCACCCTTGATTATTCATTCAGCAGCCTTAATTAGCCAAGTAGTTGTTGCAGTTGCCTGAATAATTTGGCAGCTTTGGCCAATTAGCGCCCAGAAAACCCCCAAAAATGTGAAATACCTATGAACAGAGACAGGTGCCGCCACTCACAAACCAACGCACACTGTCACGTTTTACACTTGACTAAGGTCAAAAGTTGTCTCTCCAAAAACAGATAGTCCCCTAAAAATGAGAAAAAGTGAGATCCCATCTGAACTTGATGCTTTCGCTGAGGCTGCCGACGCATCGCGAGGCTATGGTGGCTATTTTTAACAAAAAAGCACGCCCGCACGGCCAATAAATTTTCCCAGAAAATGAAAAACCAAAGAGAAACAACCAACGAAAAAAAAAGAAAACAAAAAAATGAAATAAAATTGCGACTATGCAATACCCGGTATTGATCTTAGATTAAATATATAGCATACCTCAACAGTATTTGCTAGGCTTGGCTTAAAAAATTAAATGTTGCAGATAGCTTCCTTAAAAGTTAACTAATGCTTAGGATTTATTGAATTCGGCTAGAGAAATGTGTATAAATAAATATGCTGCTGCTTTTGATTGTTAAATTTAATTTTAAAAGTCTTTGTTTATACACTTAACTTGAAGCAATAGGTCTTTGGAGCAGGGAAGTCTTTTCTCTTTAAGTTTCTATAATTTTATAATGTTACCAAAATGTTCAGGTTTAAAAAAAAGACTTCCTCTTAGTCAAAAATATATTTAGCCAACTCAACATACCCCTAAATTCCTTATTTAATGAGTATAAAAACAAAATAAAAAGAATACCAGAGAGACAAAGCTGAAACATATATGTAGGCCGAGACATTCATATTAATTAAACTTTGCAAGTAGGGAAGCTTCTTTGAAAACTTCAAAACTCATCTTTTTCCGGGGTTGGAAAAGGCGAGCGGGGCAAAAGCGCGAATGTAGTTGTCAAAACGCACGCACAACAAACAAACCGCACGGAAAAGAGAGCGGAGGAGAGAGACAGAGAGTGAGAGAGGAGGAAAACCCCGACAAGGCAGAGAGATGGCAGTCCGACTTTTCCGAGAGAGCACTTTCCAAGGAGGCTTCCGTTTCGGTTTCGCTCTCGGCTTTGGCTTTGCTTTTGTGCCTTCCAAAATAACACATTCCTCGTACAAAGGATTGGATTCGCATTGACATTGGAAGCCGCTCGTTTCTCGCTCGCTTTTCCTGCTGCTCGCTGCTCGCTCGCTCGAGTTTGGAGTTTCCCCGACGCTTTTCAGTTCGTGGCTAGACTTTGGAGCGTGCTGTGCTTGGAAAAACTTGTGTGCGTGAGCGGCGGAACAGCGGAGTCCCCAGAAAAGGCCCCCCACACTCCCCCCAAAAACACACTCACTCACACACACACGAACACACTTTTACACCGCATTTTCCACCAGGCCAAATGTGTAATAAAATCGAAACAATGGAACAGCAAACAAAACAACAGAAAATATAATACCGAATTGAAGTTCACGTTTGAATTGTGAGTGAAGGGGGCACCGAGAAAAAAGAGTTTCCCCCGCAGTGAAATAAGGCGTGTTCCATCCGTACAAATACAACAAAAAGGAAGAAAAAAAAGAAAGAAAGAAAAGAAAAAGTAAAAAGGAAATGCCCAAAAGGCAGACAGATAGGCTGGCGGAAGAGGAAAATCCGCACTAGGACTCGCGCATTACCATAATGCTAATGCTACCGGGAGTGGAATAAGTTTCTAGTTTCAGCGAGCCAAATGTGTAATTCGAAAGAGTTTCCCTTCTATTTTCTAGCGCGTGTGTCTGTGACAAATAATTTCCTAAGGTCACTTAAATGAAAATTCCCCCTAATACAATTTGGAAAATGTAAAATATAAATCTATTCCTAACGCTATACCAAAATAAACAAAAGATCAAAAACTTAATCAACGCTTAACCGAGAATCCTTAAACTAAATCTAAACAAGACGAAAGTGAAATTAATACTCTTTAGTTGGTGAGTTTTTGTAATGTTTTATAAATAAATAAGGAATCGAAGTCGAGGTTAATTATAAATTAAATAATATGAATCAAGCAAGTAGTTTTTAAGGTTTTTTAAACATTTGAAAGAGGGGTTTTTTAAATATATTCCACAAGGTATTTCTAACCTTTTAATACTTGTTCTATAAATATTGTATTATAACATGTATTATTTAATAATTTAAAGTACAAGTATAATTTAATATTGTAAGAAAGAAATAAATAATATGATTAAATATTTGTTAATATTTTCTACAAGAAGGTTGAACTTGTCTGAATTGGTCTTTAATTTAGAATTTTTCATTTAACAATTCTCAGTCATAAAAATTTAAATTAATAAAATATTGAACACCAAAAAACTACTATTTAAAATACTTTCCCCGCTATACTTTTACTTCAAATCCCTTTTATTAGCATTTTAAATGAAAGTCTTCACGTCGCTCTTTGATTTCGCCCATATTCTCAAGCCTAGGCCTTATGAAATTATGCTAATTCAATCGATATTTCGACTCGTGCCGCACTTTTGGCAACTTTACGAGTCAATTAGCGTTTGTAATTCGACATGCTACTTACTCAGGTTTTCCATCGCCGCGTCGTGCCGTTCCCTCTTTTGGGAGTGTGGGAAAAACCTCTTTTGTTTCGTTTCAATTCGATTGCGGTCGGGGTTTTTATCGGCAACAATTACCCGAGCTGAGCAAACACATTTCCAAAGTTGTCAAACGGCCTTAATGGAACCTAGGCGGGATCCTAGATAAGGAATAAAAATAATATAATACTCATGCTAGTTGACTGACAGACAAGCCAATAATCAAGTGATGTGCCGCAAATATTGTGATAAGGCGGATGCCGCCAACTTGGCTCACCGAGAACTTTTCCCAAAAAATTTATGGGCACCGACAATTGGTGGGCGGGTGTCGGGGCGGGGCTGGGGCCCATAAAATATACTTAGTCCAAACATTGTTCGCAGGTGATAAAATTGCTTTGGATGTGTAAACAACAACAATGCACGCTTCTTAATGGTTTGCCAATTTTGGTTCCGTGTTCGCAAAGGCGTGGTCGTCGTTGTCGTTGCCGTCGCCGTCGCCGTCGCCTTTCCAAAGCAATTTTCGCCAAGCTAAAAAGGTTTCCGAAGGGATTGACGGGATTGTTGAGTGAATTTTGTGTCCGGGAATAAGAAGAGTAACCTTTAAGGATTATGGATAAGCAGTAAGTGCACTCGACACCGTTGTTTAGTCATCCATAAATAAGCTTAAACTAAGTGGATAAATATGCCCCCATTATGGCAAGGATCTTCATTCATTGTCAAATATAAAATAGTTGAGCATTAGATATTTGTATTGCAGCTCAAACAAAGACTTGAATACCTTTAAATCTTCATTATTCTCTGTGTACAAATGGACTCAGAAATCAGAGAAGTTCCTCTGCGCACACATTTTATAGTTTAGGTTTATAATAAAACTATTTTACTACCCAAGTGGAAATCTCTCTTACTTTCCACATCCCTCTGGCTGACAGTTGCTGGCTGAATGGACAAGTCCGTGCCATTCATTCGGCCAAAAAGTTGGTCCTGAAGGTTGTCCATAAATTTGGTAACGGACTTCTCTTCGCGCTTGTACTTATTTATCTTTTGCACAGTTGCCAGTTAAAGGCTATGAATTGTGTTGGCTGTCGAAATAAATACCAGACCGTTGCATTCTGACATTTTTATGGCACTGCCACTGAGCAAAGCCACCATAGGCAACGGAAAATATGTTCAGATGATGACTTTTCCATTATTCCTCGAGTAAAAGGGAGCTTAAAATTCATTGTAATTCATATATGTTTTCAGACATTGCTTAACTTATTTATCAACTCATTGAACACAAATTGTAATTTTGCTGAAAATGATTAAGGACCAAATTTGACCCGCAGACGGAAAAGTTGAAAATAAGTTTGTGTCGCCCTTTTTCCTCGGAGTATTTGTTAATGTTCATGGCCCATTAGGCGGCCAAGTTTAGCTTTCATCAGAGTTTACCAAGTGCCAGAGCAGTGTGGAATCGCTTAGTTGGCCCATTAAAGTTGTTAACTGGATTTGTTGCCACCACAGGACCGCCAAAACCATCCGCTCTAGATATGGTTTATTACAGGCAGAGAATGGAATGTGCTTTAAGGAAGAAATATGAACTAAAAACTATGTAGTGCACTGAGCAAACTGTAAAAGCTTCAACTTTAATCCATCTTTTACGAAAATGCACTTGGGCAACAGAGTCTACTTTTTTGGGTTATTCCTTTAAACGTTTATACATTTTTAAAATACTTTTAGACCTCTTCAAACATTTCTCCAAGTGCAGATAAATTGGCTATGGATAGGTTTCTTCTGCCTGCACATTAGTTATACCGGATGTGCTTTTTTCTCGGCCCGATGACGTGCATACGTCGAAGTTTGGGCTTATCTCGCTGCCCCTCTCTATAATATATACATTTTTGTGGGACCTTCTTAGTCCCCGCCTTGGAACCCCGATTCAGCCGCCACTTGAGCGGAGTCAGCGAAGCGCGCTTCCATTCATGTTTGGGGGCACATAATCAATATTTGGCAAGCAGCCGAATCGCATATGACAAACAGCGACAGGCCGAGAACTACACTACGCGATATATGTATATATGCACCAGGGATATCCAAGTGTTACGGGGATCGGGGATCGCGGGAATGGCTCATTGCCATCCCATCTGCAAAGTGCATCAGCCCATTGAATTCTGCCTGCCTGCCTGCCTGCGAGTGGGCTTTTGATGATTTACAAAAACGGATTTTGTTTTTGCACCGCTCGATACCCTTTTGCATAAATAAGATTCGCTGAGAGTTGATTTACTGGGAAATTCGCCATTGAGTATGCAATTGTAATGCAAAGTGAAGAAAAACTGCCGAAACTGGGTTAAAAAAGGGCTTTGCTTTATTCATGAAAAAAGTCAATGGAAGGGTTAGGAGGTAGTAAAAATAGTAGGATGATTAGGAAATCCTTAAGACACTTTAAAATTGTAAATTATTCATATTAAATTATAATTTTATGAGTATTTTTTTACCTTTCTTTCTCGGAAACTAGTTTAAAATGGTTTCAAAATGGTATTAATGATGGTATACAGTTTCTATTAATTTCTAACATGGCTAAACATTCACAATATGTTTTATAATTTTTCATGTTAGGGTATTTTCCATTTCCTATAGGCTTTTCACCGCTTAAATCCGCTTTGGGCATTGCAAATCAACTTCTTGTCGGAGTCTCGCTGGTTGAGCTTTGTGCCTCCATAGGGCCCCGCGGCGATAAAAATCAATGGCAGCGACAGTCAGCGGGTAGCTGGCTTTGGATATTATTGCTTCGGCCGTAGTTTTTGGCACACATGCAACGACTTTTCGCCTCGACTTTCTCCAAAATAGAAAACGTGGGAGTTCAAAAGTCACCGCTTTGTGACATGAGCCGCAAAGTGCATTCTGCATTCTGCAGGTGCAAGATTCTGGCGTGGGCGTACCCAGGCGCTCTCTCAGACGACAAACACAATTGGATTTAAAGGCAAGCTGACGGCAGCAAATTTTTTTGGTGGAAAGCTTGGGGAAAAGCGGAGAAAATAGCGGCGGAAAAGCAGCAGCAGCAGCAGCCTGAGCAGTCAAAACTTTTGGGCTTGTCGTCGTCGTCCCCCTTTTTTTTCCACTGGGCCTTGTTTGTCAAGGCAGCCGAGCTGCCAAGAAAACGGCAGCGTGCCACAAATTTTCCCTTTCAATTGGACAACTAGAGCGGCAAGGGGGGATCCGGAGAAGTAAACAAATGCACTGGAAATAAAATTTCGATATAACTTAATGTAAAAAGGGATAAATTCCAGGCAAAACAGGGTAACAAGAATGTTTAACAACTTTAAAGCCAAAGAAAATGTGGCCTAGTTGGAGTGTAAATAATAATAAATAAATTAGTTATTTGACAAGTGCTTTCCCTCAGCGTAGCTTAGTTTAGATCTCGTTTCCTTGCCCAGTATGTGGAGTCTCCTCCCGGGGCTGTCACAGACTGCTGGAGCCTGTACCTCCGATACCGTGCCGGGGGCCTTGTGCCTGCTGGATTATTTATTTATGTACTTCGAGTGGATTGCATTTGCCTGCGCGATGGAGATAGAGTGCCAATTGCTCACGCCTTAGGGATTTCGCTTCGATTTGGTGCGCAACGCGGCGTATACGCAATGCGATTAATCTTCGCTACGCTACAAGCTCCCGAAAATGGCAGAAAACGAGAACGAGAACGGAACAGGAAAACGAAGCTCAGCTCATTAGCATGGAAGTGTTGGGCGTAATATGGGCAAGAAACTGTGCAAGATTAATTGTGGGTCGTCGTCGTGTTCATCTCCGCCTCCCAAGAGGATCTCCCCCCTCTCTCTGTCAGTTTTCGGCCACTTTTGGCCTAAGTGCCAGCGCATTTATGCTAAATGGCCAGCAAAGAATTGTCTGCGGCAACAACTTGAAACTAATTGCCTCTTGACTTTGCGTCCATCTACGCAACCCCTCTCTCGTTCGGGTTTTTCCCAGCTTTTCTCCCAGTTCTTTCCAACTTTTCCACCCACCCCCACTCATACATACAACATACATACACATATCTCGTCCCGAGGTCGGTAATTGTTCATGGAGAACTGCACTTAAACACACAACATTACCGGGAATGTGTGGCAAAATGCTCAAATGCAATTGCTTTTGCGGTTGTGCTCCGATGTGCGATGTGGTACACCTCTAATGACACAGCAATGGCCGCAGTGACTGTGAATGTTTACTGGAAAATAGATAAAAGGGGACAGCAAAGGACAGGCCAAGAGTAGAGACGAAGAGCACAATAAGAGCAAAACTTTAATTACTTTAAAAGGTATTTTAATGTGTACTGTTCTCTGACGTTTTCTGTAGGGTTTTTACTGCAGCAAGACAACCTGGTAAAAATTAGAACCAAATAAGTATACTTATTACAAAATCTGTAACTTTTAAGTTATTATTCCCCTTAATTAATTACATTTACTGCTACACGAATAAAGCTAATCTAAGAAACTTAAACAATCCTTTGAAAGTATTCTCCTCCCAAAACCCAAAATAATTAAAGGCCAAGAAAGTAATTATCGCCATAATCAATCACCGCAAACTTCCCAGCTAGTTTTATTCTGCGAAATTAAACTTGTTTTCATGGAGTGTTGGTTCCTAAAATCTTTCTGCTGCATCCCAGTTTTCCCAGGACCGACTTCGGTACCAACGGGACCACGCTTTTCCGCTTTTCTTGGCGAGTAATTGCAGCCAGAGGGGTAGAGAGGGGGAGCATAGGATATGCCAAGGCTGTTGCAGCCACCATTAGCGTCATCAGCGTTGGAGAAATGATAATGAAACTTCATGATGGTCCCCGCAAGTGATAAGTACCTAAACATGACTCGAGTCTCTCTCTCTGTTACTCTTACATACACTGGCATAATTCTTTTTTAATGGCGTCGAGATTCAATTAAGTGAGAAACCCTTTCTCTTGTCACTGCTGCAAATTAAATGAAAATTCTGCTGCTAGGGGCGTGCCCGGAGAAGTGGGCGTGTCACGTCGGCAGTCTTGCGTATGTTTGTGATATCTTAATAAAGTTAAAAGCGCTGGCGCTTTTTGTTCAAACTTGTTAATGTCATCTGCACACACACGGGGCACACGCACACACAGTCACAGTGCGAAAAACGGTTGGGAAACTGGGGAAAAGTCTAAGGAAGAGGCTATGGGGGTAATGGGAAAACTTGGCAGGATGTGGTTGGAGGTACCGGCAGAGCCAGCGACATCTTTAAAAAATAGGACAGATAGGACCTTAAAAAAGCGGTCCATTTCAGGAGGAAGGAGTTTTTTTCCCTGAAAAATTATGATTTAAGGTATTTTTTCATGGTGATGGATGTGTATTTTTGTCATCAGAAAATGTATAAAATAAATACATTTTTGTTGGGTCTCCCCCATATGGTGTTATTATTAATTCTAGGGTTTAAATATATTTTATCGGAAATAAATATTAAATGCTTTACATAACTAATGTTATTTTGCAATAAAATATATATTAAATTCTAGACAGGCTACATTTTCCTCTTAAATGGATAAATTCCCGCAAAGTAAAAAGGACAAATCGGTTGCACTGATTCGACTTGAGTAAAAGTTTTTGCCTTTTTGCTGGCGACATCCTGGCCTGCGCCAGATCAAAGCCGCTCAAGGAAATTGAAAAATAAAATTTTACACTCCGCCAGAACAGAGAGGAAAAAGCTGCCATTATTTTGGGGGTAAAAAAAAGGCGGCACAAATCTGTGAGGCTGAAACAAGGCTTAAATTTCGTGTTAAAAATCCTCATAGCCTCATAGTCTGTCCCGCTCTGTGACCCATGTCTCCATTTCGCTTGCTCCCGCTGGGAAAATGGTCACGCGGGCCCTGTGTCGCTGCCATTTTATTTGTATCTTAACTTTACTTTTTGTGTGTTTTGTGTTGTGTCTCTCTCCCGCTGTGCAAAATGGTAAAGTTGCTGGGAAAGCGATGGAAATGTCTACGGCGGTTGGCTTTTTCTCGACGGTTCCTACTTTATTTATGGCACAGCAGTTGCTGCAGCTGCTTTTCCTCCTGATTCGGTTTCTGCAGCACCCAGCGGATGTGCAACGTCATATGTGCTCAAAGGATACAGGTTGCACTGGCTAACAAGGAGGTATGAGGGTGGGGAGAACCAATTGTAGGGATAGTTCCTTTATTAAAAGTACCTTTTTGTCAAACCTTTGCTTATTAATTATTAAAATTTCAATTTAAATTAATTTGTCCATTACTTATGCTTGACAAACTTTCACTTAAACGAAGTGTAATTAAAAACTTTGTGGGTAATGCTCCTGTGTGTCTTTTGTTTCATGATTATTTAATGGGGTTTCAGAGCTGGAAACTATTAAACTCGTAAATATTTTAGGTGCTACTTTCCCTCTTATAAAAATTAGTATTTTACAAGCAAACTAAAGAACTTATTGCATGGTTTCAATTTTAATAACTTCTTGGTACTGAAATTCAATTAAGAACGTATGTAATATGAAGGGAAAATATATTTTAAAATTTTGTGAAGTATTTATTCCCCCTAGCTTGGCTTCACTGTCCTGGCAGTTGCTTTGCATACATATCAGCTTGCTGCAAGTTTTTTAAAGCGGAATATATGGTTTCACTCTGACTGAAAGAACTACGACGGCGGCGAGTGCTAAAATGGTGGAGCGCCACAAGACCATAAGGTGACTCCTTGGGCGCTAAGAAGTGACATCTGTATCTTGTATCTGGGCATATTTGCACTCAAGGTGCGGCAGAGCCACGGATGCAGATACAAGGATACACAGACACAGAGATACGAGAACAACACGGATGCTTCCTGTTGCTGGCAGCGCTTATGGCCAGCAGGCTTCCCAAGGAAAATAAAAAGAGAGAGAGAGCGAGCAAAAGAATAAGGAAAGAGCGGCGGGCAGGACACGAATAATTAATAGTGTCTGGGCTCGGTCAATGTGTGCTAACGATTCCAGTTGGCTGCCTGCAACGGTAACTCGGGCTTTTCCCACACGCTCCCCCCTATCTGTGTGTGTGGGCACTCTGAAAAAAATTGTATCCTTTAATTTAAATATATTTTAATAAAGGATAACTAGGAAAATTAATTCTTTATCGATTAAACGCTAGAAATAAATTCCAACATTTAGAATTGAATGTATACCCCCCACAAGTTTTCGAAATGGTTTTTCTGATCCTGCTACCATTTTTCGTTAAAGTGTACATGTGTCCTTTACTATTTAATGAGCACTCAGCCGCAGGTATCTGTGGGCGTGTTGGATGCGAATATTCCATTCCATCCAGCGGATTCTGCCAGTCACCTCTGGAGGAGCAGGAGGATGGGTCGGCAGGAGCAGGAGCCTTGCCTATTTTGAGGCGCCTTGAGTGGAAAACTTGGCTGGTTTACGATGACTCCGCCGCCCCGCCCTTTGTAATTTTCTAAATTTACCTTTTGGGTGCATTTACGGCCGTGCTCTATAAATAACACAAGACGACTGACGGGAATCCTTTTTCTTTATTTTCTGTGTTTTGCAAGTTTTCGAATTAATTTCACTAAGAGCTTTGTCATTCTTCAAAAAGCCCAAAGATAAAGGCAAGCCCCCTGCTGTAAATCGATTCGATATGGATTTCCTGCCGCGGTGGCGTCGGCCAATGGCCAATAAAATTGGAAAATTGGAAAATCAACAAAACGAATCAATAAAATCGAAAAGTTTATTTGATTTATAAATATACAAATCAGTTTTTACGAGCGCCTCTGGCTCCCAGAATCTCCATTCCATCGAGTACTTATTGTAAAAATTATGAAATTATGTTTATAAGAGATGGGCAACAAGAGATCGCGAAATCATAGGATTTCAGTCGATCATCAGTAGAGCGCATTCCACAGTCGAGTGATTTTTCATCATGAAAAACTTCCGCCCGAAATTTCCCCTTGATTTGTTTGTTTGAACATTCAATCGTTGAGCCGAAAGTATAAATATTAAAACTAAGATACATAAAACACAAGAAATTGCTCATAAATTGCTCTTGGCTCTTGGCTCTTCTCCCTCGTATTTATTTACGGCTTCATCATCATTAATCGATGTATACATTTGCCATTTCCTCAATATGCAAATGTGCGTTATGGCGAAATGGAAATGGAAATGGAAAGTGGCACTGGGAAATGGGAAAATTGACGCCACTAGACATAAGTTGGCTTAGCCGCAAAACGAGCGCCTTTAAGCCAAATCCCAAATGGCATTATGTCTAATAGGCCCACTACTGAAAAATCCAATTGAAATGGCTTAGCCGGAGCACTCAGCTGAGAGTGTCGCTAAATTTTCTATGTATTTGCCAAGTGCTTTTGGGTGGGAGGTTTATGCGGGGTGTGGTTTTTAGATTCTTGAGGAAATATTTCACTATCTATTAGTGACAATTTATATCATGTATTCTCCTCCGTAAAGAGAAACTCCTGTTTCCTTTTAAGCATAGGGAATAAATAGATTAATTCATGTATTACGTAAATGTTTACCAATTTCTTATTAAATATTAACCTTATTAGTCTAAATATTTATATAAAATTATGATTATTTTTGTATTATTATTTTTTATTTTATAGAAGACATTTTCGGATTTATTCCCTTATATTCCTCACCGCATAAACTGTCTTTCATTAATGCTTAGGACCCTTATTTGCTCATCTACGAATGCGTTCGCCTTTCTGTCTGGCTGAGTTTGAGTGTGAGTTGGTGTGTGTACGGGTGTGGTTTCTGTGTGTGTGTGTGTGTGTTTGTGCATTTCTCTCGAGAACTCTTGAGGCTTTAAGCTTCTCCCATATAATCACACTCGACACAGTCATCAACAACATTGACGTACTCATCATTGCCGTCATTCGTGGCGCTTGAAAAAATCTTTCTCAAATTTTATGCTTTTATATTTTCACTTATTTTCTATTTGTGTGAATGTTTTTTCTCCTTTTTTTTTGGCACTTGAGAGGAGAGATTATCAAAAACTGTTTACTCGACTCGAGACTCGAGTGCGACGATGCCAGTTGGCAGCGCTCTTTCCTCGATTCTCCCCACTTTTTTTTGCTGTCCCTCGACTTCAGCCACATGTCCTGACACTTTTTTTTCTGCTCACTTGCCACTGACAGACGCCCTTCAACGCCAGCCCCCCCTTTGGACATAATTTCCATGAAATTGATTGACAATTGCCGCATTTTGTGGCACATTTGCAAAACAGTCGGCCGCCCGTGGCGCGTTGTATCGATTAGGCCACGGCAGGATGCAGGATCGGACACGCCGCTGAGTTTAGGAGTTCAGTCACTGTCCGCCACCCCTTATATATGTTATGTTCCCCAGGGCTTGAAGGGCTGGTCCTTGCTCTGAAGTTTAATTGAATTGCCCCTGGAACGAAGCACAAAACTAGAGAGGAATTTCCACAAATTATTTTTTGGAAAGCTGCATAGATAGATTTTTCTACTCTTCATTATTCTAACTTCAAAGAATATAATTGTTTGATTTAACTTACTCGCCTTCCTTGTCCTCTCATAGTGTCTATTCTCGGAGGATTGTCACAAATTTGTGCAATTTACGCCGCAGCTGCAGCTGCAACTCAAGGGGATGTGCTGTGCTCTGCCTCCAGATTGCAGTAGATTATCTCCGTCGAGTCCTGTCAAAGGACTCAGCCAGGCAAGAGGCCGAAACAATTACGAAAAGCGAGCGGCGGCATGTGTGAGTGTGTTCCTGAGCGCCATGCATGGCCATCCATGCGAGAACTGGCTGTTGCAAGAAACAGCTTGACTTTGGCCATTGTTGTGCGGGCCCAGGGATTGCCGGCGACAAGTTGGACGGGGAGGATCCCAGGCATAACATCTTGATATTCGCATTGTAGCCCCGTTTCAGCGCTTACAACGCTCACAAAAAAAAAAACAAGCATTTAATTGTGCAGTCGCCAGATGACAGATGCACTCCAAAGCAAACTCAACACAAAAAAGCCAGGGGAATAGGGGAAAAGCGGAGATAATGCAGAGAAAATGGAGAGTGGAGGGAATAAAATGGGTTGCATCAAATTGGAAATTCTTTGGGCCATTGTAAACAAACTGAAATTGTTTGCGCTGCTTCTCCTCTCTAGTTTTTTTTCTGAAAAATTTGTTTCTGGCCCATTGAAGTTGCTTTTACGGTGCCTGATTGAGTCCCTAGAAACAGGGTGATGATCGAAGAAGATAATGAAGAATTCCAGTTAAAACTAAAATGGAGAA
>JAEIIH010025591.1:0-14520 GCA_018904745.1 Drosophila orosa
AACACATTGTAATTATAAATTCCATTTGTTATTACAATAAAATAATAATAATAATAATAAAAGAACCAAAATAAGAAAGGAAGCTTACTTCGTAAAGCCGTAGTTTGTATGCCCTTGCAGTTTGCAATTGGATCCTGAGATATAATGAAAATCTATCATAACTAAGCCAAAAATGCGTTTTTTTTTAATTTGGAAAACTTTTCTAAGCTAGTTTTTACTGGGCTAACAAATTTACATACTAAATTCAACATTTAAAAAAATTAAAAATTTTGCCAACTTTTAAAAATTTTGATGATGTTATCAAATTTTTAAAAAATGGCAAAAAATTAGAATCCTTCCGGACATATCTTAATCGATTCAGTTTTTGTTCCTGATCAAGAATATATATGATTTATAGGGTCGGAAATGAGTCCTTCACAGTGTATGCAAACTTCTAGCTTAAATTTGGACTACCCTGCAAAGGTATACAAATGAACATTTCTTTCTTTCTATAACTCACATCTTCTTTATCCCATTGTATATTATAAGTGAGCTTTAGAGTCTAAAGTATGGTACAACTATAATTTATGTTATTTATTTGCAGTGCACTTTGCTGGAAACGGGGCTGAGTTAAGGGGGGGCTCAGGGAGGCAGGCCGTATAAATATTTGTCGCCGCAATGAGAGCAATGTACGGGCAAGCATTTCCACTTGTCAACGCACCTGACGATGTCACCAACAACATCAGCAGTAGCAGCAGCAGTAGCAGCAGCAACAGCAAAGGCAAATGCAGCAAAAAGAAAATCAACACCTACAACAACACGCTGACTGATTTAATATCAGGTGAATAATGGGTAATCATACATAATAGTAATTGAGATATTATAAGTAATTAGTAGTTCTATTATATTATATTCTTATATTAAATTATTTCTTTAAATTTACCGATTTTCCTTATTGTGTTTCAGTGTACATAAACCTGCCAACAAAAACAATTTCCAACAAGCAACAACAAAGCGACAATTGCTCTGCCAACAATGTTGCCGGCGACCTCGCCGCCTCCCCCTCTTGGCACCTGCTGCACTCACCTGCATGAAATGGGAGCGTTGAGAAAGAAAAAGAAGCAAAAAAGAAGAAGGAAAGAACGTGCGAGAACAAAGGAGAAAGTTTGCATTGAAATCCAAGAAGAAAGAGAGCGGGAAAAAAGGTGGCTGAGCAATTACCAGAAGAAGCTTTCGTGATTCTTCGGAAGAAGGAACATGGTTGCTTTTGCTGATCTTTCTACTATAACTCTCATGTTTCTGCCGTTTTTCGTACATGTTAACTCGTTGGCATGGCTTGTGTTGTTTTTGATCAACTAAATGTTGCTGTGTTGCTTCTGTACTTTCCTCTGATGTTGCCAAGGTTTACTTCTATTGGGTTTCTGCTTTTCTTATGTATGCCTGCTGTTGATTTTCTTGTAGAGACTACTGTTGCCGTGTCTTCTTCTCAGGATTTTGTTGCTACTACATGTGCTTTTGTTGCTACTACTTCATCTTTTATAGCTTTATTACTCTTGCTACTTTATTTTTTAGTGCTGGGGATGTGGCTTATATGATTCCCCTTCCTACGTTGCATATTTCATGGCCCATGTTCCATTTTTAACACACTCTCGCGGCCAACGTGTTTGCATTTGCATACACAACCCACAACCACACTGCACTCCTCTTTTTATGACATTCCCCGCCACAAGCCGGAGATCAAGTTATCCGGAAGAAAGAGGAGCACACAAAACGAAAGATCTTTTAAAATTAAATTGCAATAGTGCCACAAAATGTCACCCAAGATGGAAAACACACAAATTGCACTGAAAAGCGGGACAAAAGCTATCGCCTTTCTAAAAATGGAAGCAAAATAAGTTACCCATTACAAATAACTTATCCCCTTTAACAGTTATGTGTAAGGATAATACAAATAATATTATACAAATCCCAAGCTATCCATTGGCATTACAAAAACTCGCATTGAGATCAACTTCAAGCCCAATCACAAAATCTTACAGCGACAGAACGTCCATTAATCTGCAATCAACTCGATTGCTGGGACTCTCTTCTCTGCACTCCAGGTTTCAGGTTCTTCCACTTAATCGATGTGATACCTCCAAGTATGTATCCACGACGGGTTCTCCTCGAATGGATCGTTATGGTATCTCTCTTCTTAATGATGAAGATGAAGATTAAGCCGGTGAGTAAGCTATTCGCAATTTACATACTTATGTATATTTTTCCCCACCCAAATGGCAATCGGAAGTTCGCATTTTCACATTTTCCACGCTTAGCCAAATGGAAAATGCAATAAATCAAAATGCAACAGCACAACAACAACGCTTGAGTGCTTCTCTTGTTTAGAGTTGCCAACACGAAATAAAAGTTGCAGCTTTTAACAAACAACAACAAGTTTATATATATGTATGTATATAAACCCCCCAATCCCTGGCCATGTTTTATTTTGATTTGTTTGTGTGTTTGCAGCTTGGCAACAATATGGCAAAGAGCTACACAAGCGATTAAAGACGAGCACAATGCCTGCTACTGCCGAAGCTTAAAATACCCTTGAATTGAGATTATATATATGATTTTTTTATTTCATTATATATTTAGTTTATAAATATAGTATTATGTTGAAATATAGAGAAATATATAAAGAAATATGTATATAGACAGACTCAGACCGTATTTTCTGCGATCTTCCAAAACATAACAAAAATAAACGTTAAAGAGAGTGGAATTTATAATTACTGCATTGATGGTAAAATCTGGAAAAGGAGTTTTAACTCCTAAAACTTTGTTTCCTTCACCAGATTTTTCTTGGAATTAATACAACTTTTTTTACAGGGTATGATAGAGTTGCCGAGCACTTGTTGTTGTTGCCTTAATTGTTTCTTTACTGGCTGACTTTGTTGTTGTTGTTCTCGCCATTGTTATTGCTGCTGTTGGTGTTTTTGTTGCTGTTTTCATTTGTGTAATTGCATTGCACACTTGATTGCATTCAAGAGAGGCGTCGACTGCAGCAGAGGCAGCAGCAGCGACTGCGGCAGCGAGAAGTCGATTGCAGTGACGCCAATAAGCCACCGCCCAGCAACAACTACAACAACTACAACTACGCCCCCTGAAGATCATTCTCTCTCTTTCGCCGCACTGAAAACAATTATGATCATTTTAACGGCATTAAGAAAGCTTTTGAAAGATAAAAAGAAATATATATAGACCAAGTTTGTTCTTGAAGGAAAAACATGGCGCCTAGTGGTACCAAAACCTAGTGAGTTAAAAACTGGATAGCAAAAGCCGCCTTTCAGTAAAATACTATATTAAGTAGCAAATAAAATAAATAAATACCTACCAATCCTTACTAGATTTTCAATACTCTAGTTTATATCACAAGAATAAACAATGTATAAAAGGACAAATAAGTTTTTCTGAGTGGTAAACAACACGGACTGTAATTGTTGTTGGTTAGTGCTCGACTCGAGTTTCCTTCTGATATTGCCATTATTGCGATACTGCTGCCATTTTTTGCTGAGCCTCAACAATGCAACAAACAAGATTCAATTACAGCAAAATACAAAAAATGGCCTTTAAAGAGTTTGCTTTATTTTTCGCTACCAAAGCGAACAACAAATAAAAGGGGCAGCACAACATCAGAGAAATTTCCAATGCAATTTAAATTTAAATTGTGCGGATCTACGGCCGCATGGTTTTTGAGAGTTTTTGCCAAGCAAAAATCAGGCGCAGCTAGAGCGGCACAATCCCAACCATCCAACCCACCCACAACCCCATAAACGAAATGAACAGCAGCGGTAGAGAAAATATGGCAAACTAAAAACTAAATAAATAATACCAGAGAGGATCTACCAAAAACAAGACTTTTGAGATATTTTTGAAAACGAAAACAAGACGTATACATCTTAGGAGTGAAATCAGGTTTACTTATGATCAAAAAACCAGCAAAGGTAAGTTTATTCTTTCTGATTTAATAGTTATACAGGTAATAGTAGTCAAGCTTCGACCAGTGCCCAGTTCTGGCTTATTTGAAAAAATCCCTAGAGTAATATATATTCTATGTATTCCACTGCTATTTCGCCAGCTTCGACTGTGACTTAAAAACAAAATAAAAAGCAAAACAAAGCCAAACAAACACACCCACAGGTGGCATCTCTTTCCCACTGCCACTGTGGATCGTGTGTGCGGCGAACTACTTGGCGCTGTGAAAGCTGTGTGGATGCTGAGTGAACAGCAAATATGCTGCTTTCGGGTGGCGTTTACCTCCACCCACTTAGCCTCCCCCATTTCCCGCCCACCACCGCCAACGATCCACATTTTGATCTCTTTTTCGGTGGCTTTTTCGCCCGCCATTCGGCTTTCTGTTTTCGGTTTTCGGTAAAAATGTAAAATGTTGCATGCAGTTGACAAGACGACAGACGGCAACAGAAATCACCTCAAATTAAACGTAATTCATGGCAAAGAGACCGAAAATAAAACCGAAACGAGCCAACGAAAATAATACACAAAAATTAAAGGGAAATTTGTACGCCGTCAACTTTTCATTCGGTGAAAGTTTTTGCTCTCCTCGCAAACACAGATTAAGATCAGCCGTTTGAAATGAGGCGAATTGAAATTGGCAAATTGCACACAGAAAACCTGAAATCGGACGATGAATGGTTTCGCCTTGGGATTGTGAAAGAAATGCAAAAATATTGATTCACTTAAATGGGTTTTAAATGGGAAGAATTTCAAGAGCCCAAAATATATACCGCATACTAGGTTCCCTGGGGAAAATAACTAAGAAAGCAATTTAAAAACATTTAATAACCATAAAAAATAACAAAATATTGATCGATGAACAACTCTTATAAATCCTAAACAATAAAAGCGCATTTCTTTATATTAAACACTGTAGGAGGACTATCTTAGATCTTAATGAGTTCAAGAACTATACTTGTATGTGGCCTCTTCTTGCTCTAGATCTCGAAATATTTGTGAAATATGCATGGAATTTGCTATTCATTCTCTTGAGACATTCATTCTCCTGAGTTATTCATTATTCCGATCCGTGAAATTCTATTAGCTTCTATTATCATTCCGTGTACTCGCATTCTTCTCGGGTTTTGTTTATCGAATATACAGAGAGAACCCCATTGTAATTAGGAATTCTTGCATTTTTCTCCGTTTTGTTTGCATTTTTCCATGTGGCCAGACTAGCGAAACGACTTTGTGTTGAAGTAAACAAAATGTTGACGACCGCTTAGAGGTCGCTTGGTTTTTTTTATATTTATATTTTTCTAGTCTGGCCATAGAATGACGGCAACAACTACAACTGCAAATACAACAAAAGCATAAAACATCAGCACACATAACTCTCGCAGTCGCAGTCGAAGTCGACGTCCTTCAAGCGAGAATTAGAAGCGTAACGATGCCGGCGCACAGTGGGCTTATTTCAAGAATTTTGTGTTGGTTTCAATGATTTTATTTAAAATAAATAAATAGTATTTATCATTTATTTATTACTTTTATAACTTTTATTTTACGTTGAGCCTACAATTTTCTAGTGCAATGCTGAAATGTTATTTATGTCAATACAAACTGTCTTTCAGCAAAACTTTTTCAACTATTTCTCATTTCTTTTATAACTGTTTTTATACCAAAAATACCTGAATACACCCCACTGTGGTCTGTCGCTGTCGCCAGCAGCGACGACGTCAACTGCAATGACCTAAAGTAACCCAATGGAGAATAGAAGAGCTGAGAACGGGCGAAGAGCGTGGAGGAGACTAAAGAGTATTGCACAATGCATGGTGACAAGGAGGGGGGGTGGAGAGAAGAAGGGGCGGCGGAAGTGGGCGCTTAAAGTGGGCGGGGCAACACACAACAACTCTTCAGGTGGGTGTGCATGGTACTTGTAAAGATGTGGGTGGTTCTGTTTAAGGCAGGAAAACAACTTTGCAACGAAAAGAAAGAAATAAAATAAGAGTTTCTAATTAAATAAAATGTAATAACCAAAATCTATATATTAATATACATTTTAATCAAGTTATGTAGAATTTAACGTGAACCAAATTTAAAAAAATGCTTCTCCAAAAAAGAGATTTCTACAACGATCATGTTGATAGGAAAACATCATCTTGATTCTATACATTTTTAACTATTTATTTATAGGAAAACATCATTTTTATTGTAAACACTTTTAATTATTTATTTTAGATATTTAGAGCGTTTAATTTATTTAACTTTTTACCTTGCCATAGAAATTATTGGGATTACTAGACAAAAATAAACATCTGGCTAAACAAACTTAATTTTTTAAGTATCCCTTATTCATTGACCCTTAAAATCGATTGATCTTGAGGGCTAAGGAGACTAGTCCCTGAAAGCGATCTATCACTGTGAATTCATTTATTTTTTTCCATACTTGCACCGATAACTAACAAGTGTGTGCGTTTGTGTCTGTGCACTCCATATGCTCCATGGTATTTTTATAACTGACAGTTTCGAGTTGCGCCCAGCGAAGCGGAGTTAACTTCAATTGAGGTCAAACACTCGGCAGAGTGGAAAGTGGAAAACGGAGACGAGTTTGGGGGAATGGGGCTCGTAGAGTCCATGCCAGATGATACAGATACAAATACAGAGATACAGCGGCAAGAACTGCAAAAACAACAGATAGCAAACATAAATAGCATCGGGCTAACCAGCCTGGTCTCTCTGTATCCCTCTCTCTCAGTCGTGCGTCAAGTCTAACAAGTCACCAGCCTAATGATCATCATCATCATCATCATTGGAAGAACTGGAACAACGACACTATATATATGTGTATACATATAGTAAACAACTGGAAAATATTTGACGCATGCAATGGAAAATAACAACATAAATTGTAAACGAACTGGTCGGGGCAAGCATTCACAATGCGGGGGATTTACTATATAGTATATAACATTTAATTAAATATAAAGCGAATAATGAGTGCTAACTAAACTCTGAACTTTGTTTTTCCCATTAATTAATATTTGTATTAATATTTATTTATAACTCTTTGTAAGTTTTAAATATAATTTTACCCTCTCGATTTCCAATATTTATTTTCTTCCTTTTTTCATAACAAGCTCTGTGGGATCATGAACGCAAAGTATCGAATTTTTGCATCGCTTCGCCTGCCCAAAAGTTCAAGCCAATCCCACAGTCCAAGTTCCCAGCAGACCCAAAAAAAAAAAATTAAAATCCAAATCCAAAATCCAATGTAATTTAAATGCAAATGCAAAAGAGCCTCAGAGAAGGGTAAAAGGAGACGCCAATAAAGGAAATGAGGCGAAAAGGGAAAGCGTGTCAATTTGATTGAAAACACAACACGAAAAAAAATAAGCAAACGAGTCAAACGAACGAAAGGAAAAGCCAGCAGCAGTAGCAGCTGAAAATCAAAAGCAAAAATGCTGAAATCAAAAAAATAACTGCAATGCACTCAATGCAGCTGAATTAGAAAAACAAGAAAAAGAAGCAACTAAATATGCGCAAAAGCAGACACCAAATGCAATTTTAAGATTATTGATTCGCATTCCACTGAATTTTGGTCTGCCAAATAGCATTTGAGCGAACAATTTCGACTGTGTCCAAGCGAAATGGAAAGAAAAACAAAAATGGAAGCCAACTTCGGGAAACCGAAATTTCAATACCCTTGCATTATGAATATCGATCATAACTCAGCCAAAGAAGGCTTAATTTCAATTCGGAAAACAGTTCTTTGCTAATTTTTATTATAATAATAAATCTGCATACAGAATTTATAGTTTTAAAACATTTAAAATTTTTGCTATTTTTTTACGATTTTAATGAATAAAGGGGTTTTCTTTTTTTTTTAAAAAATTGACCAAAATTTTGTTCTTCTTAAAAAGAGCCCGAAATATTCTATTGTTCATGCTGATCATGAATATATATGGTTTATAGGGTCGGAAATGACTCCTTCACTAAAAAGCCAGCTTCTGACTGAAATTACAATACCCCCTCCAAGGGTATAATAAAGTTGTCTTAGTTTATGAATTTGCTAATTATAATTTTCGGTAATGAGTTCCTCTACTAATTCGCTAACTCATGGCATCTATTAAATATAATATTTAATAATGATTCTTCAAGAACTGATGCAACTTTTTATATGTTTGCATCATTTCTAGAATAAGTATAATAAATATTTAATTTTATTTGTGCCTTGTACCGCATTTTCATGCGGTTTCCCTGCCCTGGGAATTTCAGGTTGTGCCTCATCATTATTGTGTCTATATTTTCTGGATTTGTCATGTGCTGAGGGGACACAAGTGCAATGACTTTATTATATCACCACACACAAGGGGTGTGTTCTGACTTCTATGCTGCACAAACAATAAGTACACTAGAACTGCAAATTAATATAGGGGAAGGGTTTTTAGTATTGCAATCGCAAGTCTAAATATGCGATAACAAATTGCATTTGATTATATTTATTGTTGATTAGAAAAGTTCACATTGCAAGTGTTTTTTTTATTTCCATTGCAGCTGTGAATGATTTTCTGCCTGTCAATGGAGAGATAAGGAATGACGCTAGCCTCCGCCTTTCCAGAAAAAGCTATCAGTTAAGCAGGGCAGGGGACTTGATATGGGGGAAAATTTCGAAAAATTCCCCACTTATTCGCGCTCTGAACTGGACATGAGTTATGAGTGCAGAGGCAGAGGAGTGAGCGACACTTGAGTGATGAATTATTTGCCCCGCCGACCCGCTGGCCTAGCCTCGTTTTTAGCCGGGCAAAATAATCCGATTCCAATTGGCCTGGTGGTGGTCGGTATGTCGGTGTCTGCCCTCTCTGTTTGTGTTTGGTCTCTGGTATTATAAAATATGGATCAATCGATGCAATATGAATTATGGCCACAACAACGGGGCAGAGGGAGGGCGTGTGGCTGCTCGATTGGTTGTGGCGTGTTCTAGTTATTGTAATTGGCACGCCTCCTTTGCATATTGTAAAATGTTGTAGAATTTTGTAGAATTTTATAGCAGAATTTTGCGTTTTGGAAAGTCAACAGGGGCGGCGAGGCGAAAGAAAAACAAAACTGAGCAGAAATATTGGTCAGGGAATTTACAATTCCCATTTCACTTTCAAATTGAGGCCCTAAAATTGTATTCCTCCTTTAATTGCCCCTAATTACGTATTGGATTGTATAATTTTGAATGAATTTGTAGGTGTACGAGAAAACATTTCATTAACAAGCTACCCACACCACGTCGTATACGCAATAAAAGCACAAAATATTACTCATACGCCATGGCGAACGCATAAAACGCACGAAATGTGTTTCATTTCAGGCAAGAGCCATAAACTCGAGCCCGAAGACGACGACGAAGAAGAGCAACAACAACAACAACAAGGCGAAAGAACAACAAAAGCCAGCATTTAATGTTATGTGCTGCAGAAACGCAAAGAAAAAACAAGTTCAAAGACCCGAAAGGAAGCCAATATACAGAAGATCCCCCCTAGAACGGAAAATCTAAACCCCCCAAACCAAACCTATAAAAGTGGGCGTGAAAGTTTACCCCCGAAAAATAGCTCAACGGAAATGGAAACTTCAAGTCGAGAACTAGAAATTCAAATGGAATTATAAGCATATGGCATGACAGGAAGGAACTCTAGGAAATGAGAGCCAAGAAGCGAGCTTCAGGGAGTGGGGGAACGGAAAAAATAACAGGTCAATGGAGACCATCCCCCATCACCATGAGGGGGATGAGAAATTGAGTGGCCGGCTAATAAAGGTCCACAAAAAGGGGCAAAGTTGTTCATAAATTAACATAAAAACCTAGCAGAAATGCAGGACAACCAAAAAAAACTTGCGAAACTTTATGAAATTTCATAGCTGAGAAAGGGAAGTGTGTGGCACCAGCAATTCTCATAATAATCAAGCAGACAATTCCCCGAAAAGACCAGACAAAACACTGAAACTGGCCACAAAACCCAAACAAAATTGAACAAAACATAAACTTTTGTTTTTGCTCCCGGGGAAACGAAGAACGCCCAATGACATTGGGCTAGGTTAAGGGTAGAGTAGGGTAGCCTTGGGTGGCTGATTCCCGGACGATAAGGGGCCGTATGGCTCTGTAGGAGGGGGTGGCATAGACAGCCCCCCGCTGACATCACTGGTCGTTCCACAAATCCATTTCTCGGGGTGGCTTTGGCGGAGTGAGTTTATGTTGCAACATTTCACCGAACGAATGGCCAATGACTAATAGAAGAAGAGGCCAGAAGCAGTCCAAGGAAAGGCAGCCAACAGAAACAGAAATCCCTTAAACAAGGCAGGGAAATACTATCTTTACAGGGTATGTAAATTTATAAGAAATATATTTATTATTAAAAAGAGAGTGTACTTAGGCTCCCATACAAATTTCACTTTAACTGTTGCCTTAAAAGTCTTTAGAAATCCCCTACAAACGCAGCCATATATGTGTACCTGCCCACATTTGCATATTAATTTAGATTTATTTTCATATTTATTTAAAAACTGTCCCCTGCAGATGAGTCACTGTCTGTGGGCTACCCTTCTTGGGGCAGAGTATGCCAGCTCTGCTTCCCGAGGCAAACAAACTCAATGGAACTATGACTCACAGACGCAGTCAAGTACAGTGCCCAGGGGCGTGGACTCAGGGGGACACACACAGCAGCCACAGGCGGCAGAGGGGCGAACGACAAGTTTCACTTGACGCGGCAACGAGTGGGCCGCTGTAGAAGTTTGGCGCCGTCATTCGCTGAATGTGAATGTGACTGGGGATGTGGGTTGTGTGACAGTTGTAGTTGTACCCCCTATACGCCCCTTAAACCACCCCCAACAGAGGGGAACAGAGAGACAAGGCTATTAACATAATTCATCACACAACAAATAGGCGCTCATTTAATTAATTACAGAAAAATGTAAAACATTAAATTCATAAATTATACCAAAATGCATAATTAATTTGCTGTTGTTTTTGCAATTATTAATCAAAAGCAAAGCAAAGAAAATGTAGGGAATTCCTGCTTAGATTTGTGGAATGCCACAACAAGTTTAATGAGACGAGCTTAGGAATTTTGTCAGTTGAAAGGACACATTCCTGGTGGGAGAAATAGTAACTGGAAAAACCCCATTATCTTGACTTATCAATCTTCACTTTCAGCTTTTATTATTAGTCAACATCGTAAACAATATATGGCGAGATAAGTGTACACTGTCCATATAAGCAACACACTATATAACATCATATATTACTGTTTGCCTGGCAATCAGCTTGGTTCCAAAATAGATTTCCACCTAATGGAAAAGCAAAACAATATAAAATCTCGGAAAATAAACTCTAAGCGCCAGCACGGCGACTGTTCAAAATAATAGAAAAGAAGCTGAGGAAAAACTGCAGCAGCAAAAGGGAAGAAAAAGAAAGGGGGCAGCCTTTGCAATTAAATATGCAAAAAGAAAAGGACATTTAGAGAACAATGCAGAAACGTAGGAGGAAAATGAGCAATGTTCTACGTAACAAGAACCACCAAACACACCTAAATCGACTCGCCTGAAGATGCTGATGAAGAATGTACAGGTTTGGCGTCGCCATTTACATTTTTAAGTTATAAAACCCAGGGGTAGCATGTACAATTAAGACAATTGCCCTACTCAGCGGTCAACAGCAGGAAAAAATATATAATTTACAAAAATTTAACAAGAGAAATATGCGTGCAATACACGTCCAAAAAATAAAAAAGAAACGTTAAACGTGAAATGTAAATTGCAAAAAATATTTTTAACTTAATTGCGCACTCTCCTCCTCTGTCCACCACTGAAATTTCATTTTAAATATTTAAATTTGTGTAATAAGACAAGAATAAATATGCGAGTGCGAGTGTACGTGTGCCTTAAAGGCCAAACATGTTCACAAAAAATGAAAATAAAGAAGAGCAGCCGCAAGAGCAAATAAAACAACAATGTTGCCCAACTGCACTTTTGCTGCAATTTTTCTCCCTTTTTTTTGCTTTTCTTATCTGCATTTTATGGACGAGTTTTACAAGAGAATGTTTGCCCTCTCTTTCGCCTTGGCTTCTTGCCTCTCTTTCCTTTTCTTCAACGCAAATTGCAGAAGGGAAAAAGGGGGCAGTGGAGGCAGCACATTTCTGTCGCATAACTCTGCCGTGTAGTTTTTGCTTTTCTTATGTATAAAACACCCAAAACAAAGCAGAAAAAAAAACATTGAACATATTTTCAGCATATTCAATATTTTGTATTTTTCGGGGATTTCTCTGGGCTTTCAAGTTTAAACGCTTGAAATGCACAATTTAAGATTGAAATAATGGGGCGTGGTGGAACTAGCAGGAAAATTAAAGAAAAATAAGCAAAGACAAAATAAATTGCAAGATTTACTCATCTAAATATATGAAAGCAAACAAGGAACCATATTTCTTGTTTAGAAATCAAACAGAAAGAGTGCCTTGTTTTAAAAAGCTAACATCTACGACTTCCCTGTTGGCAAACCTTGAGAAAAACCCCAATCTATGAAGCACATCCGATTACATGGAAACCAAATCGATAAACTTTAAAGGCAACATTATAAAAAATATAAAGGTTTTCTGTGTTCCACAACCAACACAGGCGACGACGACGTTCCACTTCAACCTTGGGGCTAAACAAATTTGTCTAATCTAAAATGTATCTCCATAATATCTCTCCATATCCGGACATAAGCAAAGAATAGATTGTTTTTATTTGTTCGAACAGATAAATAGACCCCCAAAAAATTTCATTTGCTTTTTTGTTGTACATAATTTTGTATTATTTTGCGTGTATGTGGAAAACAACAACACCCTGCGCCGTCGATTAATAATAAATAGCGAGTAAAAAACAGTTGAAAACTTGTTTTGCCTTTAAAACGTAGCAGAAGGCAAAAGGTATAAAAATAGCGAGGGGCTGAAAAGGCAAAAACAGCGTCAAAATCTCCCATTAGTCATCCAATTTGGCCAACAACTACGACACTACACACCTGTAGAAAGCGAAATTACAATAATAATAATAACAAACACACACAGAGAGATATATATAGTTCGATAAGCGAAATAAAAGCTTTGGGAAAACCAGGGAAAATAGCCGGAGGGTAAAATTACTGGAAATCCAGCTGCTAAGCCGACAGAGATTTTCGAATTAAGCTCTGAAAAAACACCTTACAGTGGGCACTCGGTGAGTGTATGGAGAGCTATAGATCCGTGCCAAAGCAGACTTAAAGTTTTCCCGCATGAATTTCCCTTCATCTCTAATTTTCCGATGACCTCTCCCTCTCTCTGTCTCTCTGTTTATCTATTCCCGCAGCGAGGAAAGGATTTTAATAGAAACTTCTCTGCAGGGCGTCGCAGCATGCAAAATGGAATTAGCAAAAAGCAATGAGAGAATCAGCAGAGAGGCGGGGAAATTCAGGGGGAAAATGTACACTCGGCACTCGGAAAAATATATTTAAATGGAATAAGCTTGTGTGAATATTTAAAAAGACATAAATGATGATTAAAAAGCTTGTTCTTTTGTCTCTTCTATTCAAAATGCACCTGTGGCCAGTCTCCTTTTATATGCATATTTGAAAACCTTATAGCTTGATACATTTATCCCAGTGTAATTGGGAAAAGGAACCCAATCTGGACAAAACAGGCAAATAGAGGCACGTGTTGCGATGGTTTTTCCTCTCTCTTGTCAACGCAGGCTGAAAATATATTCATGTGAGTGGGGGCGGTAGCTTTTCTTTTTTTTTGTTCCGTTTTGTACGTAACCCAAGCCGCTTTTCACGTTGATGTCGGCTTTTTTATGCCGCAGCCTTTCAACGTTTTCCCTGCTGTCGCTGGTCGTTCTGCTGCTTCTCAATTGACTTTCTATAATTGCGTTTAATGTGTTGTGACGTTACGAAGCGAAGGTGCCTGCCTAAAGGCGACCCAGCAATTACCTGGCACCACCCAATACCCAAAAGCCCTCCCACCACCAACCGCCCACTGCCTGTGGTGTTGTGTAAGTCCGAGAATTCTATTTCGGTGCGGCTCTCCTACATTTATTTCTGTTCTTTTTCTTTTCACTTATCACACTTTGTTGCATTGGCCACTCCGTCGTCCCTCTCGGTTCCCCCATCTATCCTTGGCTTAAGCAGCTTTGATATTATTTAATTTGTTGATGCAGTGGTCTCTCCAAGTTAATCGAAATTATTTAATAAACAAATTTTGAAACCAAGAATAGAAGCTAACTTTGGAAAATAGAATTTTCTATGCCCTTGCATCATGAAAAACAATCATAAATAAGCCAAAAATGCCTTAATTTCCATTTGGAAAGCTTTTCTAAGCTAGTTTTAGTTGGGCTAAACAATCTGCATACTAAATGTAACATTTTTTAAAATTAAAATTTTGTCCAATTTTTTACAATTTTTTTTCAAAATTTTCAAAAAAAAATGGCTAAATTTTTTATTTCTTTCTGGCATATCCAGATCGATTCAGTTTTTGATCCTGATCAGGAATATATATG
>JAEIIH010025595.1:0-10540 GCA_018904745.1 Drosophila orosa
TTACTAAGTTGTAAATTGCATTCATAAAATAAAAATTAAATGCTAAGTTATCTGGTTATAATTAGAAATATAATTTCGCAGTCTAGCATGGCTAATGGCATCATTAGCATTTCCTTTCTGGATCCTAATTAGATGGAAAATTAAAATCATTTTAAAGACCTGCTCTGGACATTACAAAACTACATATAATGATGATTTTTTTGTGATAATATCCACATAGGTTAGCTATTTTATGATATCTATAAAACGCTGGCTTGGTTCCCAGCCTGTGATGGCTAATAAACCGATTACACATCGGCTGATTATATCAATTGGCATAACTTACGAGTGCCCCGAGTATCCATCTGCGAGTCCCTGTCCCGCGAAGAGCTGCAAAGAAAGAAGAGTTGGCATTAAAAATCTTCGCATGGCCGTAAAATCATTCGAAATGCCCGATTGTCAATTAATGCCCACTCGCCGGCAATTGCACTTATGTATTGTATGTATATTCCCGCCCGATTTGTCCGACTTTGTCCCGACTTTGGCTGATAAGGCGCAATGAACCCGGGCTCCAATCACTCGAAGGCGGAGATTTTTTGGGCAGCCCGAGCGAGGGGATGGGTAATTTATGCATTCTTTGTTCTGTCTACATGCCACTCGTGATATTTCATTTAAAAACCGAAAAAACAACAAGGCAAACGGCTCAGAAATATGTGTATATATAAACAAACCAGCCAAACGTGCACTTGCCATGACAGGGAAATGGCTTCGGCTTCGGATTCGGTCTGGGATTTGCGATTGCCGAGTGACCACAGATTTCGGAATATGTAAATGCAGTCCCCGTTCCCCCATAAGACATTTGAAGTCGCCATAAATTAGCAGGCAGCACTGACAGGCGTCATTTTCGAATTCCTGAGGAGACTTTCCGGGACAGGATGTAGGGGTGACAGAAAGTACAGATATAGAGGTATCGCATTGTAAATAACTTGATATATTTAATATTGATTATTTTCTTTGACATTCTACTTTGTTGATGTATCATGCGGATTTTTCTTCGTTTTATTTATCCCTTTTTCGATGCGTCACTGGTCTAAAGATTGTATGCTGGCCAAATATCCAAGAATAACCGAGGCACTCGCCTCACGTCACGCTGGAAATCGTATATATAGGGGCTTATTTTTTTTTTGCGACCTCGAAATCATAATTCAGGATTTTATGGCCTTTTAAGTGCCATTAAGTCAACTCTTTCCGAGGCCACTTTCGGTTTTCCTTGAACACTCACTGCCGGCAATTAAACATTTTTTGTAATTGCAACTCTTTGACGCAGCAGCAGCAGCAGCAGCGGAACGCAACGGAGATCCCTGGCGATTTGTGATTTTTTAGATTTTCACTCTATTTGCGGTGCTGCGCCCACACAGATACTCTGAGCACCAACACAGGCGTGCATTCAAGGCACTGCGGCCATTAAAACTGCTTTATGGTCCCTAAAAACGAAACTAAACGAAAGCGAAAGCGAGGAACATGTGTAGGGGTTTGTTTTCCCGTTTTCCCTCAGCCGCTTGCCCTTTTCCTTTTGCCATTTCCACATTTTCCTCACCCATCCATGCGACGGAAGGATTAATATTTTTATGGAGCACTTTTCTGGTTGTTTGCTGAATTTTGCAACAAATTGTTTTACGGCCCACCGGGCGGTTTCCACTAGAGAATCTCTAAAGACCCGGGAAGAGACAAGAGAGCATTGACTATATTAATATTAAATATTAAAGATTTTGTGCTTTTTCAGACTCTAAAATGTTAGTAACTTGATACTCTAAAACTAGCCAAAGTGTAAATAATAATAAATTAACTTAAATACATTTTGGAACATTTAAATGCGGATTGTTCTGCAACTGATAACTGATAAAAGCCAACAAATAATTTGTATTCCTTTGTCGTGAGATTCTTCTGTCTGCAAAATGGCCACATTTATTTTTTTACTTCTATTTTATTCAAATTATTCACCAGTTGAAACCAGATACGACGACCTCCCGGCAGAGTGTCAAATCCAATTAAATGCCATAAACAAAAGGCAGAAATTCTAAAACAATTTGTAGATTACCCGAAGCCATCTCATTAGGCGACGAATTTCAATGCTAACTCTGCGATTTCTATGCGAAATCGATTCTGAAAGTGTGAACGGAACGAGCAAAAATAGCCAGAGAGAAACAAAGGGAATTATCTGACACTCGACGTGTTTTTGGAGCCTGGCTTCTGTTCGTTCACCTGGCTTTGAGCTCCTCTGTCCCGATCAAAGCCCCTTTCTCCCCCCAAACTTCGATCGCCTCGAGCAACGGGGAACGGCTGCCATTTATGTGCGGTTCGAAAGCGCCTAAAGTAAACATTTAATTGCGCCATTAATTGCGCGGTAAGTGTGCCAGATGCACATGCTCGCACTGCCGGAGAATGGAGAATGGGAGTGCTGTGGCATTGCCGGGGCGGTGCTAAGAAAACAAACAAATTCCCTCGGTCCGGTTAAGTGCCCAGCGGTGCACTCGAGAAAACTCACAGACTCCACTTCGCTCCACCCCGCCCCTCGGGGTGGACCCTAACCCGCTGACTTTTACGAGCATCGGAGTCTGCCATTAAGGCGCTCCGGGCTCTCCTCTCTGCCCCGCTTTCTCCGGTCCTGATCCTCCATTTCCCCAACTCTGTGCCGCGCTCTCCATCTTTTCTTACACTGGGGAGAAAGGGGCTTAAGAGGTACTTTTAAAAAGCTTAAAAGAAATAAATAAGTTTGATACAAAATAGTGGAATAAGTATACATAGATATAAACATATTATTAAAATTATTCTCAATTTAAGCCCATAGTTTTAGCCAACATATTCGATGTTTTTTTCAAGTGCATCTCGGCGTCCACCTTGCATCCACAGTTTTAGACTTGCTCGGCAACTTCTGGCGCATTAACTTTGTGTATTTAATGCGGAAAATTATTGTCAATACAATCGACTTTTTACGATGCTTAAGTTGACAGTTTTTCTGTTTCTGTTCCTGTATTTTTTGCTGCCCTTCTGGCGTTTCCGCTGAAGCTGAAGCTGAGGCCCCACTGTATTCCCATTTTCATAATTATGATTCAATTAATGAAGAATAAATATAAGGCAGCTAAAGTAGAGACGAAGGAACCATTAGATGCTAGTCACATGTCCATTAATTATTAAGTAACATCTAGATTACTTGCCGAAGTAAATTAGTATTTGTCAAATCAATTTTAATCGTAGCTTATAAATAAAAATAACTTGTTAACATCACATTGTTCCTTGTGCCAAAAATTAAATCCATATATTCCTTATTTTTAGTATTTATATATGCTATATTAAATACAAAATACTGTGAGTATCTTAAGAGATGCTATCTCCTCTTTATTTCAATTTATTTTTAACAAGCTCATTACTTATACCCTCATTACAATAAAAACGTTAAAATATCCTTTTAAGAATAGCCTTTAAATTTAAAATAAAACCCTGAACACACAGTATATACATGGCAGGTGTTAAGTCCTAAAGGTACAATTTGCGTTCAGATCGAGCTCGATTATAGCGGCTTCCATTTGCCAAAAATGAAACGACTACGACGCGCCGCCTGGCGCCATTAACTTAATCGAATGGAAAACCAAACAAAAGCCGCAATTAACATTAAGCCCTTCGCAGTCTGGCTTGGTTTTCGGATCTTCGGGTTCGGGCTTTTGGGTTCCTGGGTTCTGTTCTGCCTTCGATGATATGTAGCTCTGCTCCATAGAACCTGCACAACCCATGGGAATGTTGTTGACTCTCCGGCGAGGCGGCGGGTGCGTGTGTGTTTGCTAATTTGAAATTCTGTGGCGTAAGCAGGGTTACCCGATGAGGAACTCGAGCAGCCCTGTCCTCTTACAAGCCGGGGCTACATTAAATTTTAGAAAACACAAAATGCCGCTTTCCGTGTTCCCTTGGCTTGTTGGTAAACAATTTCCCATAAATTTACGTTGAATTACAGCCAACAATGTGTGTGTACAAATGCACCGGGGAGTGGCGAACTTGTGACTCCGGCCCGAGTTCCCGAGTTCTGCCATCTTTTTGGCAAGCATGAAAATGTATTCCAGACACGCATCGGGCCATTTTGCAAACGTGCCACCGAATGAGGCTCAACTTTGGGATCCCCATCCCCAACCCCATCGCCATCCGCTGCTGCTACAGCTCTTGCGACAGCTCCTGCTCATGTCCCCCAAAAGTAACCACAACGACATCCGCCCACCCGCTCAGAGGACCTCGAATATGCGAACTCGGATCCGGCAACTTTCCGGCTGACTTTGCTTTTATTTTTTTGGCCCAGCCCTAGAGCCTTTGGCCCCCAGCGTCCCCGGCATCAAATCACGAACGGAAAGAAGGACAAACTTTCCGGTTTCTCTTCGTTTCTTTTTTTTTTTTTTTGCCTAAAATAAGTAAAGTTTGAATTTGGCAAACATAAATTACATCTGGGTGGAGTGGGGAGCAGTGCTGCCCAAAAAAATATCGAATACAGGATAAATCCACTGAAATATATTTAAAAACTATATGTATTTTACAAGAAGCGTTCCAAAATATCGAAGCGTAATATATAACTACTGGTAACTTCATAAAGTAGATTGGTTTAATTTATAACAAAAGTCACAGCACCTATGGCTAACAATTATCTTGTGGCTTCGTTTTTTATTTAAATTTAAGCGTCTAACTAAATAAATAAATAAATTGTTAGCTATTGTCCTAAAAAAAACATAACAAAGGTGAATAATTATATTATTTAATAGATACTGCGTAATATTTATATTTTCTGTGGTTCAATAACTCCCATTTCATTAAGATCCTTTTTAAGCAACTGGATTGGGTAAAAAATAAATCATAGGATCGTTTATTTATATTATTTCTAAAATATAACACATATAATGATCTGAAATATTTATTATTATTATTTCCCTTTCTTCCTAAAAAAAAATAAGGAAATAACATATTGCCAGCACTGATGCCGAGGATGCCAATGCTTCCCCAAGGGCACGAACATAGTTTTCCATATTTTTTTTCCTTCCCTGTACATTTTTTTCTTACATTTTATAATCGCCGCCGTTGCAAAATATATGAAATAAATAAATAATAAAATACACAACGAACATGGAGTGGGTGCGGCCCCAGAAATGCCATTTGCTTGCCTCCCGAAACTTTTTCGCTCTTATTGCAGCTGTCGGACTGGAGATACTTTGCGTTGGTAACTTATGGATACGAGTCCAAAGGAGCAGCAGGACCGAAGGGAGCCCGGGCAAGGTGAGCAAATTGCCAAACGAGGGATGCGGACCAGGATGAGGACTGGGAGGAGGTGGCTGCCCACCTTGGGAAGCTGGCGTGTAATTTGTATCTAATCTTGCCTCATGTTTATATAAAAGCAACGACAGCAGAGGGGGAAACTATTTGCTCCACACAATTTCTGCAATATGGCGATGGCTGGATGGCTCTGCCAGGAGGGTGAATCCACGTCCTTGTCCAAGTTCGGGGAGCTGCGAGTCTAAGTGGAAGCACATACATATATTCATGGCAGCTCCAAGGAGCCAACCCACGACAACGACGGGCGGGTGGGTTTTTGGAATTTTAATAAAATTGCTGCATTGCCAACTAAAGATAGATACTTTTCGTGTAATTTACGATGATGGCGGAACAGCAATGATGGCGAACGATAGCGAAACGGCAATGGCAACGGCAAAACTATTCCACGGAGTGGGAGATAGGGAACCTAAGTATTGGGGGAAACTCGATATCCCAGATGCCAGTTGCCTGATCGGCCATGAAAATCAGCTTAAAGCGTTGAATTTCCACCGAAAATGTGTGAAAGTTGAACGGAAAATGTTCGTAGACATTGCGTGTTGAATTTTGAGTTGCTGATCTTATTGGTTTTCTTTAATTTAGTTAATTATAGGCATTGAATTTATGTGAAACTTAAATTTTAATATATATTAAACTGTTGGAATATAATATGTATACAAATGTATACTTATCATTAAACGTTGCTGTATTAAAAGTTTTAAATTGACTTTAAGATTAATTATTTCTTTAATAAAATGTAGATTTAGGCCGACTTCTTTAACGGATATTGCTATAAAAATGAGTCAATGATTTCTATATACCTTAAGAAAATCCCTATTCGTTTTTTGGAGCATACCTTCTTTCAGGTAACCCTCATATAATCATTATATTAAAACTACCTCATATCACCATTATGATAGTTAAGGTTCGTCACAGATTGAACCTCTTGTCAAGCGATTTCCCATCATAATTATGGAAGTTTACCCCCATTTCCCGTAACCCTTATTATCCCAATTTCCCCATGTGGCAAAGTCGCATTTAATCAGCCAACTTGCGTCGCAGAACACTCAACTTAACTCAACTCAACTCAACTGAACTCAGCGAACTGGAGTCATGTCCCTGGGTCGAAGTTTGGCTTATTTATTGATGAGTCCAACGGCACGTTGACACGAAACCCCACCGAAAAGTGAGCACCAAAGTGCCTCCTTAATTTTACCCAATTGATCAATTTCCCCTTGCATATATGCATATAGCTTACAGCGGGGGATGTTGATTGGACCACTAAATCGAGCCGAGGACCCCCAATAATGGCCATGCTGGGGTCCTGCCAAAAGTTAATGTAATTGCTGGCCAGTAATTGCCCGTGGGTGGGTTCATTTGCGCCAAATTGGAAGCCCATCGAGCTGGGCACTTTTAATTACGCGTGCGGCGCATAAATCGTCAATCGAATTAAGACTCGTGGTGGCAGTGGAAATTTTCCAGAGCCAGGAACAATAAAAAAGGTTAAAGTTCCTTACTTACTTCCAACATGCAATCCGAAGCCTTGTAATATCCTAGAATGCAGTTAAAAATCTCTAAAAGGCATTAAATATAGTTTCTTCATTTCCCAAAATATTCTTTCCGGTGTAGAAGAGGCAAGGAGAAAGTTTCCCAACCGAAGGTAGCGAATTTACCTGCATCAGGTGCCCAGCCGCGAAGGAGTTGACCCTTTCCCTGCAACTGAAACGGCGATGCGTAAAATTTGTTTTAACCAAACAGACGCAGACACAGACAGGCGACTTGTTCACGGCGCATATTTCTGTATTATTTTTTATGATATGCGGCATAAATGGATTTCAAAATGCTGCCAAACAGGCAGCTGAGCCTCATTGTCCTTTCATATTCCTTTGGGCCTTTCAATGGAACCCCGACTCCGCTGCCGCTGCCGTTCCCTTTGCCGTCGCCGTGGCCGTCTCGTCAGGTTGCGGGACAAAGGGTTGCTGGGTTGAGAGATGACAATTGTTGCGATTCCCCGGCACAGGATCGTAAAAAGAAGAGGCCGTAAATCAAAATCAGAGTTCGTTCTGCGCGAAAAGTGAAAGCGAAAGTTGCTGCCGGCCATGCCCCCGCGATGAACCCTCGATGGCTGCCATATTGGAAAGGGAAAGGGAGAGGGAAAGCCAAGGACAAGGGGGACGTAAAAAGGGCAACCCCATTTCACCTGGTGCACGGAGGAAAAAGAAAGGCGGACGGAAGGATGCGGTCGCTTCTGGGGTGGCTTTATCCCCGGCATGTAAATGTTCCGTTTAATCCTTGTAATGGCAGCAGTTGCCGCTGCTCCCATGGAAATCGGTCCTCCTCCTTGGCCCTTCTCCTTTTCCCGAATTTTCCTCCTTTTCCATCTCCATCTGATAAACCGCAACAACAAAAGGCAGCCGGCGAGAGCCGCCCATTTTGTTGTTGTTTACCTATTTATGAAATGAAATGCGTTTTACTTTCATTCCACTTAATCACAGGATGCCGTTTATTTTGAAATGCCTTCAATTGAAAGTCCTCCCTGCTGCCGTGTTTTTTTTTGCAGGAGGGCGTGTCCATGGGTTAAGCATTCAAGATCGCTTAGAAAGATGAGAAACATTTGCTCAGCCATTTCTCAAATGGCACGAACTGTGCAGGCAACCTTTTTAATAAATTCAAGGCGAAATTAATGAATGGAATTTGTAAATATAAGTTCAGGCTTTCGAAGGGTTGAACATATGTTGCCGGAATTGCGTTGTAAAGAAACCAATACAATTAATTACAGTCAAAGCTAAAGAAATAATAAAAATGAACAATATAAGGCGAAGGATTTAAATTAAAAATATTTAAAAACATGTAAGTTTCTAGTAATAAATATGTTTAGCCAAGTTTATCATCTAATAAAGTGGTATTTCATAATTTAAAACATCTTTTCATAGTTTTTTATATTAATCAACAGAAATTGACTTTTGAATTCCCATCTAAGGACTCCAATTTGTGTGTATTGTAATTATATAAACAGTGATTCAAGACTCACATTAAATACCTTAACTTTGATCCCAATCAACAACGAAACCAATTTGGAACAAACCTTTTTGTTCTACAAGCGATAGATCCAATTAATTTTATCGCTCGGACAATTTAAAACAATTTTACCAATCGATTTGAATTTTAAATTCAGCTTTAAATGCCTTGAAAATGTCACGCCAGATATGTTAATGCGCGGCCCCCGATCTTATATCAATATATCGATTCGGGCGGAATGGAGTTCGGAGAAGTGGTAAACTCCCTGATTGATTTACTGCCCTGTCCAAAAGAAGAAATATCCAAAATGTCCAAAGGCCCAAAGTGGTCGGGCGATAACCGAAATGGATGCGGTGCGCTGCGACTTCCCAATGGCCGGAGTGCCAAGAGAAATATTAAAATTCAATGCATTCGAACTCCGAACCGCTTCATAAATTCCCCGCTGCTGCTCCCCAGAGGAGAGGAGTACGGATCGGCCGGAGATATGTAGCGCTGGCGGAACATGTGTTAATTTCAGGACCGTAAAAATTGTGCCACAAGATATGGCCGCGATGACGACGGAGATTGAGTTCGGTTCGGTTTGGGCTGGCATAAATATTTACCAGATTCGGAACGGGGAATATAACAAAAAAACAGCCAAACAAAGCCACAGAGACAAAGTAAATTATTTATTTATTTTCACATTTTTCGAGTCACGCTGTTCGGAAAAAGATAAGAGCAGTCAGGGGGGACTTGTCGATGTCAGCTTGGAATTTAGTTACTAAAATACGAGCTACGAACTATGAGCCATGAGAGACCTGACCAACAGCAACAGCCGTGCCATTGAAATGGTTTTAAAAATATTGAAAAACCAGTTTTCCATCGAATTTTCGGCCACCAGCACTTGAGTCTCAAGTGTCAGGGGAGCGGGTTTGTTTTTGGCATCCCGAATCCGAGCCCAGTGCCCCTCTGCAATTAGATCAGAGACATCGCTCATTCTGAAGTGATTTCCGAGGCGTACCCAAAGCGGTTTCGAAATGAAAAATGGTGCTATATGAGTGGCATATTTATGCCCATTTCGATGTCGGGGAATATCAACCAGTCGAGAGTCGAGTGCCTCGATGGGAGTAGGGGTAGGAGTAGGAGCAGGAGTTCCACCATCCCAAACGAACCTGATAAATGCAGCAAGTTTGCGTCTTGAATTTCAATGGCGGACACATCCCTACAATGGGTGTCCAGGGAAACAGATACAAGATATATGTGATATACTGAGTGGGCTCCATCCATATCCACATCCCACATCGAACTCCCTGACTCTCTGATGTACTTATAACGAGAGTCAAGTGCGAGGCACTGCGTCGCCCATTTTAATGCGTTCCTTCGACAGGCCATGAAAATATGCCCGGGGATTTTTAAAACGCTTTAATTGAAGCCCCACACAGCAGACGGAATGTCTGTTTTTAGTTCTCGAGATGCAAAAGTGGCCCGAGACAATTAAAATTCTGAACGCATTCAATTTACTTGGAAGTCTTTATGATATCTGCCCCCGTCTCTGTCTTCGAGTTCTCCTCGCACTCTGCAAATGGCGACGGCAAAACAAATCAGAATCGGAATCGGAATAGATTGAGAAATACACCCATGTTAAATCGTACGTCATAGAGTTATGAACGTGCGAAATATATGAAAAAGAGAGGCAAATTGGTTAATCAAATAGTTTATGCAAGGAAGCGGAACAATAACCACGTTTTATGGCCGTTTAATCTGTGGGAAAAACATTTACGATGTTTTCTCTCCATCCGCGGGCTTGTAAAGATTTGTTGACACAAATAAAACACTGGCAAAAGTTCTCAGTTCCTAGAGTTCTAATAGCAAAGTCGTAAAGTTTAAAACCCTAAACAACTCGAAAGTTTCTTTGTCGCTGGGACTGGTTATTGCACTTTAAGGAGCGTATTATTCAAAATCAGTTCATAACATGGAGCGAAGTGTGGCGACAACGTTTTGAATTCCGTTTTCGGAGACGGGGAACAAGTTCTCTGGCTTACTGAGTAAATCGGATTAAAGTCTGATTGTTCATTTAAGTTATGTGATGGCAACTGCAGCATAAAAACTATTTAATAAAAGTCGCGTTTGTTATCATTGACAATAAATTTACAAGTTAAGCACTCTGGAAATGGACAACAATTTTATTTTACAAAGCATTTGTTATGAATTACTTTTTATTTGTGCA
>JAEIIH010025599.1:0-17464 GCA_018904745.1 Drosophila orosa
AAAAGTCTTTTAGAAGACTTGAAATATTTCATTTCTTTAAATCAATATTTAACAATATTTGTATCATACTTTAAAAATTCCATAGCTTAGTCAAAAAAGCACTAAATTCAATTCGGAAAGCGGATGTATGCTAGTTTTTTCTAGTTTAATAAATCTGCATACTAAATTTAAAATTTTTAAAAATTAAAATTTTTCACAATTTTTGTAAATTTTAATGATGTAACCCCTTATCAAAATTTGAAAAAATGGTCAAAATTTTGTTTCCTCCCAACATGGCTAGATCGATTCGGCTATTGATGCTGATCAAGAATATATATGCTTTATAGGGTCGGAAATGACTTCTTTTTGCAAACTTTTGACTGAAATTATAAGACCCTGCAAGGGTCTTACGTAATTTAACAGGTGGCTGATCTCATTTTGTTTAGAAGACATCACCAATTAAATTAGTTACCAAACAACTAAGCTCTGCAAACTTTCCTTAAGAATTATAGTGATATATTACCTTTATAAACCTTGAAACCTTTATAAACCAATGCTGGAAAAGGAACTTAATGGTGTTGAGTCATTAAGTTCTGACTAAAATTATAGTACCAAAACCTACTGACGGCGTTATAATGCAGTGATGGCATTATTCCCGACCCTATAAAACCGTTCGCATATTTCTCAATAAATAAAAATATATTAAACCATATAATTATCCCAAGATAGTCCCACAATTGTTTTAACTGTATTTTTATTATTATTATTCCTGCGTTTATTCAGATTTATGCTTAAACCGATAAATTTTATTGAAATACATACGGTACCATTCATTACACATATATATTTGTAGATTAATTTCAATTACTATTAAATCAGTCTATAATTAAAATATATGTTCGCTTAATGATTTCACGTGTATGGTGAGTGAGTGTTGTTGTTACTGCATGTTTTTTTTTTAATTTTTATTGTTTGTTGTGTTGTGTTGTGTTGCTGCTGCTGTGTGTGACTCTTCTTAAACGCTAGTTCCCGTGGCAATTGTGGCAGGTGGTGTTTGAATTTGATATTGGAATTGGAACGCACAATCGCACTACAAACTTTTATCCAAACAGAATAATAAATCGAGAACAGGAATATGCGGAACAAAGAATATAGATTAAAGAATATAGAATATAGAACATAGAATATAGAGCTGTTGTCGAAACATTTAAACAAAACAAGTTGGGCAACGAACGAACGAACGAAGCCACAAGTGTAAACATAATAAACGGGGGGCGTGGGCAAAAACTCAATGCAAGGTCAACATATAACCAGCATGGCATATATCGACTTGTAAGCGATTATTCCAGTTAAACAAATTTAATCAATATAAAGCTCTGTTGTGTGTTTTTCATATAAATGTTCACTCTCTCTCTCAAAAAATGTATATCATCTGCTGTTCGTAATATATGCACTATTACCTAACATAATATTTATCGTAAACGTAGTTAAATCGATCCGACTCGCCGACACACGTGCGACACATTTACAAACTAAGAAGCGAAATTATTCTACGGTGGAAAACGAATTTTGGCTATGAAGCAACGTAAACGTAAATTAAAGAGGGTTATTAATTAATAACAATACAAGCACTCACAGCCACAGCCACACCCCAATTACCTTTCTTTTTGTTTGTTTCGTGTGTTGCGTGTGTTTCGTGTGTGGTTTGTGTGGTGTGTAAGTGTTGGCAAGGCAATCAGCATTACGTTGCTTAGATGATGAGTTTGTAATGAAATCTCGCTTGAAGCTGTATACTAGCTGCTGCTGCTAGGCTGGACCGAATGCGAACCACCACTGGCTCCTACTATGAGCACTTGACACAAGCCCCCTCCACATCAAAGTCCAGGACCATCAGCTTCGTCTCCTCCGTCCCATTGCGCGAGCCCACGGCACAAATCAGCTTCGTGTCGTTTGCCCTGAAACAAATGCTTGGCTTTAACAAATATTCTCAAGAATAATAGTCCCAAAACTTACCTAATGCGCCACACAACGCCACCGGATCCGCCCGAATCCAAAGCCACAAGGTTGCGTATAAAGTCGCCCGTCTTCACGTCCCACAACTTGACGGTGCCATCATCGGAGCTGGTCACCACAAAACGGGAATTAAACTGCAGACAAGTGACCGCCGACTGATGCTTGTTTGGACCTGAAAAGAAGACATAGTTGAGACCTAGAAAAACCCTCCATCTAGCAGCTACCTACCCGACAGCGTCTGCAGACATTGTCCTGTGGTGATGTCCCACACCTTGACGGTGGAATCGGCATTGCCCGACACGAGAATGTTCTGACGCAGCTCCATGCCGGAGGTCAGGCTCTGGTGACCCATCAAAGTGTGCTTGCAGTTGCCCGTCTCCACATCCCACACGCGTATTGAGGTGTCCAGCGAGCCCGAGACCACATGGAGGCCATCAAACTTTGTAATTGGAATTGGAATTAATATAAATATAAATAAATTCCTTAAACAGTATTAAAGGCTCTACAAACCTGCAGCGAGTAGACGCGATTCGTGTGACCCTGCAGCGTGTGAAGGCACTCCTGCCGCTCCGGATGCCAGATTTTGACCATGTAATCGTACGCTCCGGATACAATTAGCTTGCCATCGTACTGGACACATCGCACGGCGGCCAAATGGCCAACCAGAACGTGCAGACAGGAGCCCTGTTCAATGTCCCAGACGCGAAGAGTGGCGTCTCGCGAACCACTTACGACCCTGATTGAGCAATTTGTTACAGATTAGCATTATTGTCTAGCTTTTGCACAGTTTATACTTACTTATTGCCATGCAGATGCATACAGCGCACGGTGGATGTGTGCCCCTGGAGTGTGTGGACACAGGCACCGCTGTCCATGTCCCAGACCTTGAGCGTGCGATCGGTGCTGCCCGAAATGATGATGTTACCGGACATTTGGGAAGACCAAACACCACCGGTGTGTCCCACCAGAGTGCGCAGACACTGTTAACAAGTATATTCCTTTAGAAGAGTCTTAAGGAATTGGGAAAACAAATCTCTTACCTTGCCATTAACCGCCGACCACACCTTGAGCGTATTGTCATCGGAGCCGGACACAATGCGATTGCCGGAGAACTGCAGGCATGTAATCACATGGTCGTCGTGGCCCTTGAGCACCTTGGGCTTACGCACCGGACGCGACCGCCAGTTCATCTCGATGATATGCTGGCGCATGTACGCGGCCTTCCATGGCGATGCAATGGGCGGCATATTGCCGTCGCGTCCCCTTTTGGGGCGATCGCTGCGCGGCTCGGCCAGTATCTGCGCCTTTCGGCACTTCTCCTTCCACAGCAGGTTGTCGTCGCACAGGAAGCGCCAGCTGCGACAGGTCTGGGCGGCCCTCAGCAGATCCTTCGGCTCCAAGTAGGAGAGGACGAAGAGGGCCAATTCCCGGGGCAGCAGTGAGATAAAGTCGCGCTGGAACTGCGGCTCAATCACCTTCATCATGTGGCGCACCTGCGAGGCATCGCAATGGTCAATCAGTCGGTCCAAGGCGAGCAAACAGTCGACATGCGACCACCTCTGGAATTGGGCCAACCAGTGCTGCAGCTCTGGCGGCGGATTGTCCCGTGACGGTACAGAACGCGGTGTGCGTCGTCCCAATCCCGAAACCGAGCCCGGCGAAGCGTTGGCGAGGGACAGCACCGCCGTGGGTCCCGAATGTTGCGATGAGGAGGTTGAGGAGGAGCGCGGCGTGGAGGCAAAGTCATAGGCAATCCGCTTGCGGCAATTATCGCCCAATCCCGAGCCAGGTTCGCCCAGGTTTGAGATGGTCATCGAATAGTCGGCGCCATCCAAGAGACGCCCCTCGTTGAACTTCCGCTTGCGCTGCTGCGAGGGAATCAGCGAGCTGTTTCCATTGACCACTTTATAGGCGGAAAGTATAAGCGGCTCCTCGTGATCCATGGGATCCAGGTCGTAGGCCTCGCTCAGGCTGGCATTACTGCCGCCGTAGCTGCTGCTGCCGTTCTGGCAGGTGCAGATCTCCTCCAGATCGGAACAATTGTTCTCCTCGTCGCAATTGGCCCACGGCTCGTCGGCATTAAAGTCGCCGGGCTCCACCAGGCCATCACCACCCCCAGCAGCAGCTCCCTCCTCAACCACCACCTCTAGGTGGATGACATCGCTGGAGCCGTTGCGCCGTGTCCGCGCCACTACTGCTACGGATTGCTGGGCTGCTGAGGCTGCTCCACTGGCAGTCGGCGGATTGCTGCGGGCCAGGAATCGTTCCTGTGTCTGGGCGCTGGCATTCACCTGTCGCGCCACCGTCTTTGTTGTCGAAGCATTTGCATACTGACAACGATTCGAGGTGGAGGCGCCTCCCGACGATGTCGAAGCCTGAGCATCGCCGCCCAAACAGTCGGAGGATCCGGCAGAGCAAGCTGCCGAGGGATTAAGGGCAGTGGTGCGACTGCAACCGCCACCATCCTGAGAAGTCTGCGATCCCACAGAGCTGTAGGAGACGGTGCCACTGCCACTCGCAGCGTCCTCCTGCTCCTGCTCCTGATCCTGCTGACAGAGGTTGGACGAGGCAGATGTGGACGAAGCTGAGGCTGTGGCGGCGGCAGGAACCAGGCCTGGGTAATCATTCGAGTTGGTGTTGGTGTACACATCCGTTCGGGCTGCTCCCGTGCATGTAGTTGACGATGACGACGCAGATTCCGTTGACTTGGACGTGGAACTAGAACGGTGCTGACTGCAGCTGGAAGAGGTTCCCCCCAGTGAGGAGCCCAGATTCAGTTTGGCAGTGGACTTGCTCAGCCGGCTGTTGGTGTATTTGCGACTGCTGGTCGGAGTCGTCGACAGATCCTTGTACGTGCACTAAAACGAGGAACATGAATGAATAGATACAAGGGGAAATCTTTGGAAGAACTCACCTTGCTATCGGAGGAAACAGTGCGCCCATTGCTGCTGCTGCTGCTGGGCCAGTCGTCGCTGCTGGATGCTCCAGTACCTTTGCCGCCCAGCACGGATTTGATCAGACTTAGATTCAATTTGTTCTGGCTCAACATGGAGCTGGTGCGCAGAATAATGCCACCCGTCAGCCGCTGTTCCGTCTCAAAGTCACGCCGCTCGATCAGATCCATAGACTCGATGTCCGCCTTGGACAGGCCGGCGCTAGAGTTGGAGCTGGATCGGGAGCTAGACGTTGAGGCGGTCTCCTCGCGGGCCACAGCCTCCGCTGACGAGGGTTGCGACGACACGGCATTGGCCGTAAGGCTCATCTGCTTCAGCCGTACGGACATAAGGCGATCGCCCTCGGACGGTTGATCGTCGCCCGCCGCCGTCGCCTCAGACTTGATCCCTCCTCCTCCTCTGCCTGGAGCCTGAGGCTCTGCCTGTTCCTCCTCGCCAAGCAGAAACTCATCGCTCAGACGTTTCGGCTTGCCGGTCAGCTCCGACTGTGACGCGACTGCCACTTGGCCGGGATGCGGCTGGGCCTCCTCCACGACGGGCGTCTCGAGGAAGATCTTTGAGCCATCGGCTGCCATTATGGTGCCGTCGGCCAGTGCCAATTGTGATGTGTTGGTGGTGCAATCCATGGCGGCCACTGCTATGTCATCGTCCTCATCCTCTATCAACTCCTCATCCTCCTCGTCCTCCGGCTCAGCTTCCGGTTCGGGATCATCCTCGTCGTCTTCGTCGTCGTCATCGTCGTTTATAAGGCAGACAACGGGCGGATCCTCGGCATCTTCTTCTTCGGGTTCGTTAAAGAATACCTGACTGTGCGACTGGGCATGGACGGGGCCATCGTTGATGGTATCCGTGGAGGAGCTGTCGTCGACGGCCACCACACCCACGGTGGACGCCGCACCGGCGCTGGTGGGCAGTGAGTTGGAAGAGCTAATCTCAAAGGTGCTGGACTCGTCGTCCAGGACTACGGCGAAACCATGCTGTGAATTTGACGACACACACACGTCCTCCACATCCTCCCGCAGCGTTGACATAGATACGGCTTTTCTGGGTGCTCCTACTGCCGCTCCTTCTCCTTCTGCTGCTGCTGCTGCTTCTGATCCCGTTGTTCCTTCTGCTCTGCGGCGGCGGCTGGTGGTGGCCTGACTGGCGGCGGGGGCGGCACTGCTGACTGCTGATTGCGTACGCTCCCCTGCTCTGGCCACGGATTCACTGCTAGCAGCTGGGCATCCTCTTTCCATAATACTTTTCAAGCATCCAAAGTTGGGCAGCGCGTTCTCCTGAAAAGCGATCGGAAAAAACAGACATTTAACTAAAGGAACGGACATTAGTTGTAAAGCAGGGGCTGCTGTGAAAATTACAGTTTCTCAGCGATCAAAAACGATCCTTTGTGAAGATGATCCGAAATTCCCACGCAACAAGCGCAAACTGATGGTTGCAAAAAGGAAAAAGAGGAAAAAAAATAAAAGAATAAGCGAATGAAAAGCAGTGGGAAAAATGTTTGTAAGCATTCGCTGCCGCTGCCGACGTTGAAACTCGAAAAAGGAAATCACAAAAGTGCATCGGATCGGCGGAAGAGGCTAAAACGTCGCGAAGTAGAATGGGAAAAAGAAGACGAAACGGGTATTACAACAACAACATTATCCACACTCGCACACCACACACACACACTCACGAGCAGCTAGAGGAGACAGAAGGCAGGCAGGCGGCGGCGCAGGCAGCAAAAAGGTATTGCGGAGAGTGGAGAGAGATGAGAGAGCGAGAAGTAACGGACGTAAGAAGAAGAAGCACCAAAGATACACAGCAGCCGCACCAACAACAATGACAACAGCAACAACAACATCACGTACACCTTGCAATTCAAGCCGCTATCTTTTCCCTCCGCTTTTAACTGGCTTGCAGTGATGATCAGCATGTGAAGCAGTCACAGGAAGACAAAGTAACTGAATATAAATAGTCACAGATGGAAAAGTGCAAAAAGAAGGTTATAGTGACCTCTAAAAAAGTCACATTGCCGTCATGTCACAAGACAAAGTTAAGACAAAGTTACTGTATTACTTTGGCCAGCTTTACAGTCACAAGTCATGACTCAATATCATGACTACAATTTTGTCACTTGTGTAGAGAAATGCAAAAAAAGAAAATCCAATATTTGCCAAAAATTGCATATTTGCACAAAACTCAACATTGTCGCTAATTGTATTTTTATATAACCACAAAATGGTAAATGGTGACTAAGAAAATAAGGAGACTGTGAGCAGAAATTCTATAAACCATATTTTAGAACCACAAATTAAGATCGTTGCAGCCCCTCAACAAAAATCACCGATCCTGACCATCACAGTGACCGAAGAAATCACAGTTGCTCATCTCTGATAGCTTGACAGCAGCTCGACTCACCGTGTCTTGTCTGTCACACAGCATCAGCATCCTACCAACACAGACACACACACAAAAGCATCGCATGTAGAAAAAGGGATCGCTGCAGGCAGAGATTCGGAGGAGAGCGTAGCCATTATTATTGCAGCTCCGCCGCATCCGCAGCAAACAAAAGGGGCGAGATCACAAAGGAATTTTCAGCGCTCCTGCTGTTGCATCACTCGCAAACAGATCAGATGTGCAGGCATTCTCCAAACATATTTTCACCTTTCCACCCCGATGGCCGTTGGCTGTTGACCTCCCGAAAACCCGAAAAAAAGAAAACGTTTTTTAGGGTCTTCTTTCTGCTGCTTTCCCACCGCGTGTATCCAGGCCGTAAGCGTTTTACCTGTCCCAGAGGACAATCGGGGATGCGTTCAACGTTTTCTTCTGCTCATAACGGGCGTGTGGAGTCGCCGTCGTCGTCGTCATAATCATTGCATACACACACACACATGCATGCAGGCAGGGCTGATAATGGGCAGACCTGTGGTTACCCCCAAAAATAGATTATTTTCGGAGCGAAACGTTGCAATTCCTGGTGGGTTCTGGGGCCCTAACCCCACTTTTCTGCACCTTCACTGCAGCAGCGGCGGCGGAGCGGATGGAGGATTGCCCATAATTCGTGGAGCAAACAACAAAAGAAAAATGTGAACATTGTTGTACACACAGACGCACATACACAGCGACGCAAATATCGCGAGAAGAGTTCGTCGCCTTTGGTGGAGACCATGCAAATTGTTTGCAACTTTGTTGGACCCCTAAACTGGGGCCGCCGAAAAACATACCCCGCTCTGGCGGATAAGCAGTCTGTTTTTAATTATTTAGCTACACATTAATCGCGTGTAAAACTTTTTGCGTTGGGCCCACACACTCACACTATCGCAAGCACATGCACAGTACACACACGTTCAATACAAATTTTTCACATACGTTTTGGGGCCGTTGCTCCTTGAGATTGGCGAACTCTGCGCTACGGCTGCTGGGGCTCTCGCTGTCTATCTAGTTGTTGGATACATGAAGATTACAGCAAATTTACAATTTTCCTCGAAAAAAAAACTAATGCGGAGCAAAGTTTAATGAAATTTGTGGAAGAGTGTGTGCTAGTGATGAGCAAAATATATCAAAATATCCATATATCGATATATTTATACGAAATAAATAAATATTTATATCGCGATATTTTGTTGTCCAGCTATATATATATAAATATTCCGATCTTAACTTCGGAACTAGACTAGATCTGATTGTTCCATATATGGAATTTAGTAATTTTTTATGAAAAAGCTAGAAACATCGATGTATCGGCATTGCTGTTCTTCCAGCTCTAGTTTTGCGACTCAGTGTGGCTGCAATCTGCCAATATACAGTTATAAACTGTTATAAAATCGGAAATTGAATAGGGAAAAAACTACTTTCTTGGGGCTTTGACGGAGTTTTCCGCGGGAAAAATAAGATTATTCAAGCATCCATTTGTAATTCCTATAATTCTTTCTTATATAGAAAATATTAAGCTCATAGTTGTTGAAATTATAATAATGTAATTGTTATAAACTTGTCTCTCTATGGTAACAAACGGACAACATTAATATATTTTTGTTGTATTTACACAAGATTAAAAAGACATTAGGAAATAAGAAATCGGAATTTCAAAATAAAATATATGAACAAATGGCGCGCATTTCCGCGTATCAACATTTGCCTCCTAATATGTTTCGGTCACTCTGTCACACAAAAATTGCTATTTTTCGAATTTGACGGTCGCAATGTTTGGAGCGCTGGGCGATTTTGTGTCCGAGTACCTGGAGCGGGGCTTGGTCCTTGTGATCGCTGACTTGCTCAGCCTGATCACGGTCTCGTCCTGCCTGGTGATCAAGGTGCCGCAGATAAACACGATACGCGCAAACGAGTCCTCGAAAGGTGAAAGCGTCGCCCCCGCAAAATCTCCCACATCGCCTTAGCAAACCTCCCTCCCACTCACAATCTCTTTTTCTGGACAGGCATAAGCGTACTGGGACTATGCCTGGAGCTGTTTAGCTACACGGTGATGCTGTCGTACAACTACACCAGTGGCTATGACTTTCTCTCGTACATGGAGTATCCTGTGCTGCTGCTCCAGGAGTATGTCCTCATTTTCTACGCCTTCAAGTACCAGGATTTGCTGGGCAAGCGGACCCAGGTGGTGGCGGTGCTGTATGGTATAGTGGTGACGCTCATCTACCTGAAGCTCTTCCCCATTATCATCCTGACGTTCCTAGTGGTGAGTAATCCTACCTTCAAGGTACATATCACCTGCATGGTGGCATTCATCGCTGATTAGGCGGGTAGCATTCGCATTCTTTGACCAGATAACAACTTCAACGTAGTTCAAACCCGTTTCGTTCTCACTTCTTTAATTAACTAATTATGTTTTTTGGAGCGGAGCAAACGGGTTTTGATTTGTTTTTAGTTCGGAAGTGCGGGCGGAAATATTAACTGGGCAAAAGCATCTTTATCTTTGTCCCAAGGTCACCACCGGTGTTTGTTGTATAATATTTGAGCGGCTATTAATACCCGCACTCTCGTGCCATTTGACCAATAAACTCATATATATACTACCGCGACATTTATTCTTTTGTTTGCTTTCTCTTCTTCAGCCATTCTGCACACCGATTGGGGCCACCAGCAAGGTGCTCCAGCTGCTGGCCATTCTGCGTACCAAGGATGCCAGCTCCGTCAGCCGTACCACTTGGGCGCTGTCCGCCTTCACCAACATGAGTGAGATCACCCCTTTTTGATTGGGTTTAAGTTTGTTAATTGACCTGCAACCTTATCTCTTTCTTATAGCGCGCATCTACACTGTGTTCTTCCAATCGCACGACTGGATGTTGCTGTCCAACTTCCTGATTTCAACGTTTCTCAGCGCTTCCGTCTTCGCTGCCGCCTGCTTCTACAAGAAGAAGACAACCAAGGCGGACTAAAAGAGCTCAACATAGACAATACTCAATCCTTATCAGTCATTTGTTTTAATTCTATTTGCTTATCTGTTTAAATTGATATTACAAATTGTTGCCTCGTTCAGCTTATTCAACTTTCCGCGTAAAATGCCACAGCAATGGCTCCCACAACCGTGAGCAGCGATACCGCGTAGATGGCGTATCGCTGCCAGTCGATCTTTGTCTTGGCGGGGCCCACGTCCACCGTCTTGCGTTCCTTGTGCTTGCGCTTGCCAAACTTTGCCTCGAACTTCTCCAGCTCCAGGCGGTTGCGTTCCTCCTCGTGACGTCGCTTTTGCTCCAAATGCTGTTGCTCGGCCGCCTGGGCGCGTGATCGCTCGGCTGTGCAATTGGAGTCGCATTCCAGGGAAGTCTGCCCCGCTCGATGCTTGTCACAGGCGATTTCCTGCTTAAGTCGCTTGCAGGCGCAGTAAATGCGAACCTTCTTGCGGCAAAGCTCGGGATTGGGACACTTTCCCGGGTGGCAAATGGCCGAGCAGCGATGTCCGCAAGTGTACTGACAAAAAGAGAGGAAAAGTTAATGAAATGCAATTATTATATACAATTTATTAACTTACATTCTTCAAGCATCGGTTACCGCAGCTGCGTAACTTCTCTCGCCGCTCTACAATCTCCTGAACGGTGCCCATCTCATCGTAATACTCGCTGCACTTGTACACCGACTGATTGAGTCCGCAGTGGCACTTGTTTTTGATCACAAAATTACAGGGCGTACAGGGCGGCGGATGGCAGCCCTTGGGGCAGGCATGCACGCATCCGGCGGGTCGGGGAACGGCACAACCTTCCTCACAGGGAGCACAGCCAGCCTGCTGTTGCATATCTTGTGGTTGCGCCACTGAGTGACAGACCAGCGAGCATTTGTGATTGCCGCACTTGAGCTGGCGGGCACACGGGCGCTGACAGGAACTGGGCTTGGAGTTCCAGCAGGGCCAGGTGGCCACCTCATGGCCCCCGATGCAGGTGACCACCACGCCTTCTTCGCACCGGGGATGGGGAAGGGCCTTGTACTCGTACTACAAGTTTATTTTTCATGAATTTAGTTTGGTGGACAAATGATTAAAGGCTGGGAGCTTACCTTCTTGGCCTGAGGCCTGCCCTCGGCAGGCTTATTCACCCGAACAGCCTCATGGCAACGAGCCTTGCATATGTGCCCGCACTTGCTGTTGTCGTTGGGCAGACCGCAGACCTGGCCACAAGGCGGACATTCGGACTTGTGGCATCGATGTTTTATAGCGTGATGGCATTTGGCAGATATTCTAGTGGGAAACTATTAATATTTATATATAAAATGCAAATTAAAGGTAGTCCCCACCGACACAGCTCCAGGCACACAATGCGTGCACTCTTCTCCCTGCCACAGGGAACACTGCGTTTGGTTTTGCCACAGCGGCAATTGATTTGAGACTCCAGCTTGCAGGGATAACAGGGTCCATTGTGGCAGACGGACTGGCATTTGTGCTTGTTGCAGCTCAGCTGCTTGCCGCAGATCTTCTCGCAAGGTGGGCACTGATCGCCGCAGCACTACAAAATCGTTATCTTAATCAGTAAGAAAACAAGAGATGAATAGTCTTTACCTTGCGGTTGCAGGCATGCTTGCCACAGTCCCGAATCTGTTTGCATTTGGTCTCGCAGGTGAACTCTTTGGAGCAGGGCAACTCCTTCTCATGCAGCCCACAGCGGCACTTCTTTTTGGTTCGCACTGGGCACTGCAATACCAAGGTTTTCTATTTAGGAAAAATTTACCTTTTTAAATAGTTAAACTTACGGAAATGCAGGAACCGCGATGACAACGCTGAGTGCAAGTGTGCTGGCCACAGGACAATAGCTTTTGGCAGGTATCCCCGCAAGTTTCCTCCGCCTCATTGCAGGGCCTTACTTGAGTCTAGAAAGGAAATGAAGGTGGTGTTAAAGCTATAGAGGTTTATGGGGAGCCCAAGTAGACATACATTCTTGCCGCAGGGACAACTGCGGACTTGCAGGGGACACTGGCCATCGCCGCATGAACCGGCATGGCAAACCTTCTCGCAGATGTGCAGGCCGCAGGCAAAGGGAGCTCCACAAACCTGAAGCGATTTAGGTTTAGCTTTAGATTTACTCAGGAGATGCAACTTACATTCTGGCACTTCCATTTGCGATCGGAGCAGTTGACCATCTTGGACTCGCGTTGGCACTCGCACGGCTGCAAACTCTTGCTGCTGCACGGCGGACATTGTCCTGGGCGATGGCATACCTGATTGCACTTGTGTTTGCCGCAGGCCAGCAGATCCTTGCACTGTAAGGGATTGTTATTTAATTAGATAAAAGCAAAAAACTTCCCCTAGGATAGCCTTACCGCCTGCTGGCACCGCCACTGCTTGTCGATGCACCTCATCGACCGGGGACTAGACTTGCCACACAAACAGGAGACCTGCGCCTGCTGGGCACAGGGAGGACATGGCCCCGGATGGCACAGCAGCTTGCAGTCGTGTCCACACTTTGGCTGAAGCAGCTTGCCGCAGATCTCGCCACAGGAATGGGGCACTAGGAAGGGTTGCGACGGTGGATTATGCTCCTTGCCGCAGAAGCAGTTGTACTGCGTCGGCTTCTCCGACGGCTGATAATCCCGGCGGCACTGGGGGCAGCACCAGTGAAGGGATTTCTGCCGCTTGGGTGGCACAAACTCCCCCAAATGATTGTAGTGGCCCTGACCGTTGTTCTGCTGCTCTGCCGCCTTGACCTTCATCTGCATCATGCTGTCGTTGGCCCAGCGCTGGATGCAGTTCAGGTGAAAGAAGCAATAGCAGCTCTCACAGGACCAGATCGCCTCCACGCGTCGAATGCTGGCGATGCAAATGAGGCATGTGGCCGCTCCCGAGTGCAGTGTGTTTTCCAGGAAAGTGCTGGTGCGGGTGGCCGCATCTTTGGAGCTTCCCACTGTCTCCGATGGCTTGTAGTGCTTGTAGAGCAGATCTGATCAAGATATGAAGAGATAACAAAGGAATAGTTGGAAGCTCTCGAATGACACGTCACGGCCAGCGTATTAGTTTACCCAGAATATGCTTCTCGTCCAGTTCGCCTTCATCCTCGGAGCTGGAGGCGTAGGTGTCCACCAGTTTCTGGGCGGCTGCGAGGTTTTTTGCTTGCGCTTTATTGAACTTTTCCATTTTTGTAGCCGGCTTTCTTCGGTTGCCAATCAAACTGGAATTAATTTCTCGGGGGATGAAGCCAGGGATGGCGAGCACTCTGATAACAGCAGTCGTCGGAACTGGTTTCCAATGCAACAACAATCGCTGGAACTAGTTCCAGTAGGGGAACCTTGTAACTTTTCGTTTTATTTTGCTTAATAAAATATATTCGAAATAACAGCTTTAATTATTTCCGCTTAATTATATTACGATTGTTATTTGTTAGTTTAGGTATTATTATTCAACAAATTGCTATGAAACACCTGTCACAAAACAAACAAGCCCCTGTATTTCCTGTCATTTTACTAACTTCGATGCTGTATTTCCCGTCATTTTACTAACTTCGGTCCTGTATTAAGAGTAACAACATATTACAACAAATAAAAATTGTACATTACTAATAAAAAAAACCCGTTCTTAACGGTTCCCCTATCGTGCCATTTCCAGCCCTGGCAGACCAAAGAAACATCTGCTATTAGTGCGAGACCCTGGAACTTTCACAACGATTGCAACAAAATAGAAAGAAAAAAAAAACGACAAGAAAATTGAATATATCCAGACGAAGAAATATACATACCGAAACGCAAGATGAGCTTCCTCAATTACGTGTTCGGCCCGAATCTCTTCATGGAGTACCGGGGCGTTCCAGAGCCGCAGCGCAAGATGTACGAGTCGGGGGCCGCCGAACGCTTTGGCGAACAAATTCTCTCCACGGTAAGTAACACAAAAATTTGGGGGAAACTGGAGCATATGGAAATGATGAAAGAGCTAACTTTCTACCAACTCCGTTGCAGCTTTCGGTTATGTGGTCGGTGGGTTACTACACCTCCCCGCTGCTCGTCACATTCCTGTACCGTCGCGGCTACCTGGTGGCCGATTCAATACCAACGCTGGCCAAGATTACCACCAGCGTGGGCCTCATTGTCATCATTTCACTGGTGATGCGGGGCCTTGGGCGCAAACAGTCGCGTTCGTACTCCAACATGATGAAGGCCCTGGTGCGGGCCAAGGAATCGAAGACGGCTGGTGGGGCCAGCAGTGAGCTGCGACGCTTTGACATTGATTTTAAGGCCTGGCCAGTGGACTTTGATGTGAAGGCTCTTACCGGGGACACCAAGAAGCCGGTGGTAACGGCCAGCAGACGCGAGCCGCTCAATCTAGCCACCATGCCCTGCGAGGTGATCGCCTTTTTGGCCATCAAATCCTTTGGCCTTTCCATGATCTATCCGGGGTCCGTGAAGCTATTGCAGAAATTCATGAGTAAGTAAAGAGAGTTAACTATTATCATCATTGTAATGGCAAAACTAATCTCTTGCAGGACCCATGCTGATCTCCGGACGCGCCAAGCTCATCGAGGATGACAATGGCATCCGCTACAAGGTTAAGACCATCGACTCTAACGAAATCGACACTTTGTTCATTGACAATCGCAACGACAATGTTGGAAATGGCAAAACCCTGGTCATTTGCTCTGAGGGCAATGCTGGATTCTACGAAGTTGGAATTATGGGTACCCCAGTGGCTCTAAAGTACTCCGTTCTTGGCTGGAATCATCCTGGATTCGCTGGCAGCACGGGCACTCCTTATCCGCACGAGGACAAGAATGCCATCGATGCTGTGGTGCAGTTTGCCATCAATAATCTGGGCTTTGCGGTGGAGGACATCATTCTGTATGGCTGGAGTATTGGTGGCTTTAGTACATTGTATGCTGCATCCGTTTATCCGGATGTCAAGGGTGTGGTGCTGGATGCCACCTTTGACGATGTGCTCTACCTGGCCATACCTCGCATGCCGTCCGGCCTGGCCGGCATTGTGAAGGTAGCCATACGCAATTACTGCAATCTAAACAATGCCGAATTGGCCGCAGAGTTCAACGGACCAATATCATTCATTCGCCGCACTGAGGATGAGATTATTGCCGAGTGAGTGATGGCTTTGTCCCTTTTGTTCTTCTTGTACTGATGGAGTTATGTTTTCCCCCCAGGGACAACCGCATTGATACCAATCGCGGCAATTACTTGGTCTTGTCCGTGCTGCAGCATCGGTATCCCAACATCTTTGGCACTCCGCAGTTGAACAAGATCAAGGGCTTGCTATCAAAGCCCCTGGAGCCGTACAGCATCCCCAGCGCCGACGAGAAGCTCTGCATGTCGCGCCTCATCACTTACGCCTCCGATGAGGGCAAGTCCTTTCCCATGCACATTGGAGCTGAATACTCAGAGGAGGTGCGCAACCTCATGGCTGTGTTCTTGGTGGGTTTATTGAGTGGGATTATTCCTTGGGTTAAACTAAAATCTTTCTCTTACAGCTGCGCAAGCATTTACGTGACTACAACTCGACGCACTGCACCCAGCTGCCCGGGGAGTTCTTTTCTATGCCCTGGGACATTCCCACCGAGCACGGTTTCGTGTTCACCTAAGCCGACGACGCTGGGGTATTATTCCGAACGGGGGTGGTGTGTATGGCCGTGTATGCTTAGACTTAGTGAATTATGGTTTTAGTCATTTTGCACTTTTGACTGCTTATTAAATTATTCTAACTGGGAACAGCCGGGACGCTGACAACTGGTGTAAAATTGTCTCTTATATACGAAATAAATGTCACAATCTATATAAACTAATGGTTTTGGCGGTGAGTTTCTATTTCGCTTACGCATTTACAATATAACTAAAAGGTGGAGGGAGCGGCAGTTGTTTACGAGTTCTTCTTGGAGCCACCGAAGCCGGAGAAGCCCATGATGGCGGCCATGTCATCGGGCAGGCCACCGCCGGAGCCAAAGTCATCCGTATCCTCGGCCTTGCGCTTCCGTTCTTTTCGCTTCTCCTTGCGATGCTCCTTGTAACGATCCTCCTCCTCTTTGGCCTCGCGGAGTCGACGCTCTAGTTCGTAGTCCTTCTGCTTCTCCTCCATCTTCTTTTTGTTCTGCTGGAAACGCTCCTTCACCTGGTCGACGGTGCTGCGCTCCACCTTCATGGACATGCCCAAGTTACGCTGGTGCTTCTTGCCATTGATGTGGTCGAGGAAGTTGATCGAATCCTTGACGACGCAGTCGCAAACGTTGCAATAGTAGCCGCCCGACTGGGACGTGGGTGTGTTTTTGTTGATCACCACACTCTTGCCCAGCTTGCTGTCCAGGTCCACCTTGTAGTCGCGGCGCTTCAGGTTCTCTCGCTGCACAGGCTCTGCAAGGAAAACAAGAAACTAAGTTTATGGCGAATAGATTGGCAGAGAGAGCAGAGGCACCTTCTTCCTTGGGGGCCACCTGGTTGAGCAGGCGCTCCGCCGCCAGCTTCTCGTACTCGTTCTTGTCCCATTTCCTTCGGTGGTCATCAGGTCGCATAGTCATGGTGCCGCTGTGATTTGTTTTTAAATAAATATTATAAAGACGAAATTGTAAATATTTTCCTTAGCGATGCGCGGCTACATCGATTGTATAATATATCGATAGCTTTAGTCTATACCGATGACTTTCTTGAAGCGCGCTGCTTTCTCTAGTTTTTCGTTAACGTATTGATTTTTCGTTACAAAAAGGGGGAGTATTTGGAAATCGTATTAAAATCAAGGAATAGCTTGTTTTGGAGAGAAATAGCTAAGAAAAATGGGCGCCGCTTTCTTTCCCATATTTTTCTTCACCGGTCTTTGGGGTGCTGTGGGCATTGGCATGCCCATAATGACCCCAAAAGGACCACACCAGAATCTCATCCGTTGTGTCCTCATGCTGACCGCCGCCTGCTGTTGGCTCTTCTGGCTCTGCTGCTATATGGCCCAGATGAATCCCTTGATCGGACCCAAGCTCAAGCGGGATGTGGTGGCCATGATTGGCAGGTCCTGGAACAACGAAATCCTCGAGCACTAGGATGCTGCACCATCATACATACTGTGTCCCCAAGCATAACAAATAAAAGTGTTTCGTGTTGTAAATAAAATAGTAAAAACATCTATT
>JAEIIH010025601.1:0-35657 GCA_018904745.1 Drosophila orosa
GTTAAAAATCTGTTCACATATTCCTAGAGTTCTATAACTATTTTGTTTACTATACAAATAAAAATAATCTAATCTGTATAAAATATATAATAAAACTTTAAGCTAACAAAAAAATAAATATTTCACATGAGGCACAAAAGTACACCTAGGGTTAAGCTCCTGTTGGGGGTCTTTCAATGTTCGCGAGCTGCGGAAGGCACGGAACCCGCTGGCTGGCGAATGCAACTGGCTCAGCACGTAATTGACCGTAATTGATTAACTGCAGCTGCCGCCCTGGCCACAGACGCAGGCTGACCTTGCAGGTTTGAGAATGGGGATGGGAATGGGGTTGGGAATGGGGTTGGTAGTGGGTCATATAGAGGGCTGTGCTGCATGGAGGGATCTACGAGATTTGCGCTACTCACCAGTCCCACAGCTGATAAATGCAGCCAAACATTTTGTTCACCTTGTTCTTTGTCGACGCGAGCCGCGTTAATTCGATTAATAACTTGATTGGCCTTATTTCAGCCTTAATTCAATTGCACTAATTTCTTTGCCGGCCTGGCCTTTTCGCTACGCTTTTATTGTAATGAGTTTTGATTTGATTATTCGATTGGTTGCAAAAACTCAATTAAAACTTTTCGAATCAGCTGCCGCTGCTGATGCTGTGCCCCCAAATTGAAATGTGGCAAGGCCTCTTTTTTTGCGTTGCTCTTCGCCAGAAAAAAAAAAAAAAAAACAGAAAAATCCCAACAAAAAGAGTATGGGAAATTGCAGTCGTCGTCTAGTTGAAATTGAAACTGTGAATGTGTCTATTTTTATTGAGGAGCACCGCAGATTTATACATCGCCGCCGCTCTTTGGGGGGCAATTGCCAAGAGCAAAAATTGCGAAAAGAATAAAACTGAAAGACCCCAGAAGTCCCAGAGAAAGTGTGCAAGCAGAGAAATTATTTTTCTATATCGATTTTTGGTGGGTTGGGGTTTTGGGGAAGGGGAAAATTGAATTAAAATCAAGTTTGTTTATGTTCTGCTCCTTTAATGGGAATCCGAAACAACATAAATTCTGTTAACGCGTTTATGAGGGTGACTGTAGTCAACAGGAGAATCCCCTCAAAGCAATACACAAAGAAATAAATCATCTCCAAGGAGACAATAATAATTCCGCATCGAATATTTCCATTAACATGGAACACGAATTCGGTTTTAATGCGAGTGAACAGCAATTCCTGATACGACTCAAACAGCAAACATTTGTGAGAGAACTGGACACTCGAATGAGTGCTTTATCGAATGACAATTTTAATGCCATTTACCGTGTTCAAATATGAGATGCAGGTATCCGTTGCGAATGCATTTAACACAATGAATTATGGATTGGCTTTATTGAAGCTCCGGGCACATACACAGCCACCGGAAGTGCAAAAATATGGGGATTCCTGGTCTCAGGCGGAGCTCCTCTTCTTTTCTATCCTGTCCGTATGGGATTATTGGAATCCTGAAAAGCTACAAACGAAATCTTTCTGAAAAACTGACTAGGAATGTTCAGAATTTAATTTGAAATCCTTGGAAAATGTCTCCATAAATTATGTTTAAAGCCCAAATAGAAATTGTTCTCCAATGTCATTTTCCTGTACAAATGGAGGCAAATGTAAATCGACATCGAAGCAGCACTCATAAATTCACACTGCAATTGTTATTTTTCAATTATTCAACGAACATGTGTGACTTGAAACTTGAGGCTTTTGCATGAAGAGCCCAATTCTGTTGATAATGTGGTGCCATAAATAAGCAAGTGATACCGGCCAGACTATATCCTCGTCTGAAGCCTCTTTAGAGCCATTAATTCTCTGCCATTTTACGCCACAATCAACTTTGGCCAAACAATTTTATAATTGCCTGCCAGCCGGGCAGCAATTTGTATGGCTTTCAATTAACGCAACGCCAACGTCCAATCGTTGGCCAAAAGCGCAATGGTTGAAAGGAGGAGACGTGCGCGCCCCAAGTAAGGCGTACTATAAAATATTGGCAGCGGAACAACAATACAAAATCAATACCGATTAAACGACAAGCAGACAGGACTCTCTCCACTTCTCTCTGTGGGCCCTTTTGAGTTCTGCTTTATTTATTTATGTGGTGGGGGTGGCGTGAGGAAAAGCGAGAGGAAAAACAGGAAAGAAAATGGCGGAGCGAAATGGCTTGCAGCTAGCTCCTTGATGCTGCAACATTTTCCCAAACCGCTCGCAGCTATCGTTTTGCCGCTTTTCGGTTGACAGACCCCGCTAATGTGAGCATGAAAAATTACCACAAAAATATTTTATGCACACAACGAGATGATGGATGGGGGCGGGCCACAGAGGGGCCACAAGAATGTGCCAAAAAATATATATTTATGTGCATATAAATGGCCCACATACGAGCACTATACCTCTCTAGTATACATAGTGAAAATTATGGTGAAAGATAATATATATTTGGCATCAAGCCAGCGCCGAAATGATGACGCTGACGCTAACGCTGACGAGGACGATGATGGTACACGGCAAATTATTATGCTTATTTATATAACAAATTGCAAATAGAGCAGATTAGAGGTCATCGGGCCATGTGTGTTTACATATTCTGACCAATCCAACTAATCAAAGCTCCCGGAATGTTAGGGCATTTTTCCCGGGTCTTTTGAATCTTTAAAAACGATAATGACACAGAAACTATGCCGCTGTCGGTATTCAGTATCGATTCGCTTGATTGGCATGTGATTGGCATGCAATGCGAGTTTCTTTTCGACAGAAATAATTTCCATAAAATCGCGCATACGCCCCGTGGTTTGTGCTTTGGAATTCAATTATCGCTGATATGTCTGTGATATGTATAATTATAATTTCAGGCCGCTAACCCCTTTCGCTTCCCCCAAGGGCTGTCAGAAAATATTTTGATGCGGGTCAGACAGCAATAAAGAGAGACATTGCCTACTTTTTGGGGCCCCCCATGGCTTTGTGTATTTTTAGCTCTTTGAATGGCTCTTAATGGCTGTGACATATGCAACAGCCTGTCGCCCGCAAACACACACACACCTTTGAGGGATGGCAGAAAGGAGGAGACACACCTGCTGGCCAACTTCCCGCAAACTGTCCGCAATTACGTCATTACCAGCAACGATAAGTGCCACTCAGGTCAAAGAGAGGCAAAAGTAAACGAAGAAACTACAAAATAAAGTTGGTCCTGGATCTAATTAAGGGGTATATTAATTACACTCTGCAAATTGATCATATGTGCTTAAAAATAAGCAGTAATCTTTGATTTTTTACCGATAACTTAATTTCAAGTTGAAATATAAATAGTATCTGTGCATTGAGAATATTATTAATTACAAATATAAAATATAATAAAGAATAAATCGGTTTAAATTCCTTCAGCTGAACTTTTTTTCGCTGTGCAGAGGTAGACAGACGACAGAGAACTTCTAAACCCAGCCCCACTCGACTGGGCAGTTCAGTTTCAATTGGCCATAGTCGGCAAAGCGACCCACGAACTGGCCAACCTAATTAGTATTGGGACCATGGCTGCCTTGGCCCACCAACCAGCCATTCCTGGCCTTTCCACGGACTCTTGTAATACGCTAAGTGCAATTATAAATACCCATCAAGCAAAGATTCCCAAGTAGTTACAGAGACTGATAACAACAAAAAGAACTGGAACAATAAATAATGCGAGAAAAGTACACCAAACTTGGCTTTGGGAAAATCAATAAACAAGAAAAGCGAAAAGTAGAGATACAGAGGAGGAAGGCAAATATTTGAAGGCGCTCCTCCGGCTGAAAGTGTGACAAACTTGGGAGCACCCGAGGAAAGTGGCCCCACACACAGATACACACTGATGTATTGAGACACGGAAAGAAAAACGTAGTAAGGGCATTTTTCTCAAACTGAGAATACTCGGTTTCTTCTTTTATTTAGTTACTGACTTTTTTGCTCTCTGCACACACTTCCCTACTTTCTTTTAGTTTTATTTTTCCCATTTTCTTGAAAGCCCCCTGGGCATTCGGCACATCATGACCTTGCCAGTCAGTCGCCTTTGATGACTTGTCAATGGGGTGGTGGTAGATGAATATGCATGAACGTACGGGAGTATGCGAAATTGGGCCAAAAGTGTTGCATAATATTTGCCCGAGGCCGGAATGGCCGGTAATTTAACAAATCGCCCCGCTTCACACATCATTGTGCGAGGAGGGGACGACGAAAAATGCTGTTTGCTTATTGCTTATTGCTTATTGATCTCCCAGGCTGCTGGGCAGCCAACCGTTTGTGAAATTTGCATTCCGCAAAACAATTGAAAGCAATTAAACTCAAATCAATCATTAAATTGAGTGCACAAGTGTGTAGACGCCGTGCGTGTGGCTGTTGTGCGTTTGAGCGGCGGATAATGCTTAATGGCATTCGACTGCAATCTGTTTTTGCATGCAATGCATTAAGCTGCAATCGTTACGATCCTGTTGCCGCCGCCGGCTAGCTGGCAAAACATAAATCAGGACGACATTGGCCATCGATGCGGATTATTAATTGATGCTGGGAAGCTGGGATGCTGGTACCAAGGCCCAAGGGTTTGGGGTGAGAGCCCTATATTTGGATTTACCTGCCTTTCGGAAATTGGATTCCGGGTTCAAAGTTCCAAGTTCGTACTTGGTAAACTATGAGGAAGCCAAAGTTTTGTTTAAACAACATTTATGCCCGAGAGCAGCAGCAGCAACAGCAGCAGCAGCAATTCAAACTTGCACACTTGATTTGCCAGACAGAGTGTGTGAGTGTGTCCTCTTGAAGAACAACAGCTGTGCCAACCCGCCACCTCGGAAAGCCCGAAAACATTCTGGGCCTGAGGCAGCAGGCAGGTCCTCGCTACAAAGCATAAATATTCATGGCAATAGTTGTGCAAAAAGAGCGAACGAGAGGGCCAAAATCGAGATAGATGGAGATGCACATGGACAGATGCCCCAATACAGCTTGTTTGCACCGAAAAAAAAACTAGGTTACATAAAGGGATGTATTTTTTATGTATCTATGAGTATCAATAAGCTTAAATCAGTGATCAAGTCTTCATAAATGTAATACAATACTTATTTACAAAAAATGTTAATGAATTCGTCAAGGAATATCCTGAATCGAATACCCCTAGTGGCTTTTGTGTAGTTTTCCTGAGTGTGCCTATGTATGCGTCAACTTCTGCCCAGAATGACACTTGATGATGAAGATTTTGTTGCTTTCACTTTTGTCGTTGCCGCAGAGAGGGCGGCGTTGTTGTCTAGGACATGTTTGTTGTCCTTAGAGCCTCCTGACTTGATTGGCACAGGCGGCAAAGGCGCACGAGCAACAGAAGAGACGTGCATCATCATCGTCATCGTCATTGCCGTTGTCCTCCTAGTGGGTGCAATACTTTTTTATCATCACGAGTCCCACTCACGTCCTTGGAACGGAGCAGGTGAGGAGCCAAGGTGCCCGTGCAGCCATGGCGGCAAAATGGCAAGATGGCAAGATGGCAACTAGGCAACAAGCTATGCATAGCTATGGAGCCTGACTATTAAGCAGTCTCTGCAGCGCCGAGGGTGATTATCACAGCCGGATGCCTAGGCACTGATCCTGGCTGCGTCTGCGTCTCTTCCTCGGAAGCGAAGCCAAAGTTCAGCATGGCGCCGCCAAGTGAGCGTGGGAAGCTGAATAAGTCATTGAGCGAAAATTTCATCACCCATCAGCGGGCGAGCGGGGCGAGCAGGCGGCGCTGGCATTTCGCTAATGCTCGCTTTCATTTGCGCCTTGCACAAGTTGAAAATTCAAATCAAGGCAAGGACATATCGTTCTCTCACACACCCGCTCACTCACAGGCTCCGAGTTTATCGGGGGAACATGAGCGATGGCAATGGCTGCTGTCATTCATGTTGCATACTAATTTAAATACGTGGCACGCACAGGAGTCGTGAAAAAAGAGAGACAGTGGGTGGTGGAGGGAAAACAGGGATACGCCGCACAAACACACATGCGGTGCTGTTACCCATTTCCGCTCCCGGCAGCGGCAGCAGCACAAAAGCCACTCGAGCCCCTCTGCCTCCAGGATGTATGCCATGTTTATGGCAAGTCCCAGTCCCTGTCTCTGTCTCCCTCTTTCTCTTTCTCTTTCCATAACCATCTCTATATATCCTTTTCCCTTGCCCTGCTGGAAACAAAGACAAGCGAAAATATTTTGCCGTTTTTAGTTGTCGCAAAAGTTTGCTTTGTGCTCGTGGGTGTATAGTACTGTGTGTGTTTGGGTTCGAGCTCCTTTGTTTATTGTGTATTTGTTTGGCATTTTCTTGCACAGCTTGTCGAAGAAAAAAACTAAATAAAAGGGATAAAAAGAGTGGCACACAAGTTGACCGAAAACAGGGACAAAGCCACATATCGAATTCTATATAGGAGAAACGAGTCCAGCTTCGGCATTGTATTTGGGTCGGCCTCAATAAAGATAACTTTAAGAAATGTTGTGCTAAAAATATATTTAATAAAAAGCATGAATACTTCAAAAATATATTTTTCCTTCTTAACTACTTCAAAGAATGTTTTGAAAGAACCTCCAATTTTTCAACCCACCCAAAAGTTCGCGCAATATCCTACGCAGCACTGTGGAATTTTGTTTTTATTACCGCCTGCCTGCCTGGCCTTTCTTTTTCCTTATTTATTCTCCTCCATTTGGCTTTCGATGTTTCTTGTTTCCTTGTTTTTTGTGCGATTCAGTTGTTGTGCACAATACATATATTTGGGTCTCTGCTCAAGTGTGGGTTTTTCTGTCTGGAGGGGTCTCCTGCGATGGCCCCGGCCAAACGTCGTCCATTCAGAGCATTGTATATAAATGCAAATTGTTATTGATTATGCTCCACATAAAACTATGAGGGACATAAGAAGAACACTCTGTCACGGGCAGCAGGGAGAGATGTCCACATGGCGCATGAAGCGTACATATGTACATACATTCATTCCCAGAGCCGTAATAAATTCGAACGTTTGCAATTTTTGACCCACAAGCCGAACCTTTGTGTGCTTCCAGGGGGGTTATTTATTTCAAAACAAATTCAATAAAAACGAAATCAGTGAGGGCAAGACAAACTATTTTCATTTGCACGCCAGCTTAGGCAGTAAACTGAAATATAACCCATACGCCCTGTCCGCCGGCCATAAATTCATTTCGAAATGCACTTTGACTGGTTGACTTTCCTTTCCTTGGAAGAAGAGGTTGTGGCAGAAAGTTCAGCCTGTTTTATTAAAGTAATACACAGGGAATAAAGTTTACAAGCTTAGAGATTTCTTTAAAAGTATTTTGTACTGAAAACAAATATTTTAAATACTAATTTTGGGATATAAATAAAATTTCACTCTTTAAAATCGAAATCAATATAAGAAACATGGTATTTGTTTGCAATAAAATTCTACCTTTGCCAATAATTGTAACATTCCAATCAAAATTATCTCGATATATTCAGAAAAAAACTCTTTACTGCTATTATATAACCTTTAACTCTTTGATTTATTGATTTCCCAGTGTAGCGATGCGTAGAGTTAGGGCCTGGCATGCAGAGTTTCTGGCAAACAGTTTGCTTGCGGCTGCACAACTCAAACAGTTTAGCGAAAACTTTTTGCCACTGACATTTGGCCCCAAACAGCAGAAGCAGAAGCAGAAGTTTTTCCCGCACTCCGGACAAGTGGAAAAGGGATCCGGTGACGCAGGAACATAATGACTTCTGTAATTACTCCCCTCCGCGGAAAGATTTACCTGCCTGCTGAATCGGCTGTCCAAGTTTTAATTGCTGATGCATGCAAAATTCGAAATCAACAGCAATCCGCAAAACACGCAGCAAATTAAGTGGTTTTAAGAGGGATGTGGCTGAGACAGCCCACTGACTGCAATTTCGCCTACTTCTGACTGAGAATAACGCAAATGCAACATGGAAATTAGGCAAAGCCATTACGAAATTATGGAATTATGAAAATTATGACATTACGAAAATTGAAATGCACTGAATGAGGCGGCAGGCCATGTGAAAACACATGCACTACAAACTTTTCATTTCTCTCAGAAACTGTCGCAAGCACACCGCCGCACTCTCTCATATATTATTCAATTTTCTGGGAATTACCGGGAAATAATTTCCCGGGAAACACCCGACTCACACACAGAAAGTAGAACATTCTTTGATGAGGGCAAACCGCAGAGAACTTTCGTTTTCCGCGAAAGTGGCGAAAAGCAGAGGCTTTGTAGCTACATTTAACCCTGAACTCTGGAATTTTATTTACATTTTTAGCAATTGTAACTGGAGTTTCATTACCAATTACATTAACATTTGCAGCACTTTACAGAAAATTAAAGAGTATTTCGTATGAAATCTTCAGTAAACCTCGATTCTTAAGCAAGCACTTAATATAAATATTTAAAGGCCGCAAAAAGTGTGCCTTTTATTGTAATTTCTTGCGTGAAAGCACGATTACAATGTACATGAACATTTGACTTTAACTATTATGGTAATTGGGAAGCATTTGACTTGCGTGTTGTTGACTTTGGCAAAGGCCAAGATGGAAACTTTGTAGTCCACTCAGGTGGACACTGAAATGTTTCCCCAAAGCCTCAAGCCAAAACACAACCAAATCGCTGGGTAAATCCGATTTAAATAGAGGGTACTCATAGTCGTAGTCCCACATATAGTCAGTGTTCGAGCTCGAGTGGAGGAGCACAGAGAACGGGGCTCGAAACAGGGTCGTAGTTTAATTGAATAAACCCTGGCAAATTGCGGGCCTGGCTTTTCATTCAATTTACCATCGAAGCCCCCCTTCGATGGCAACTTTTACAAGCGCCAATTAGTCGAATTAATGCTGAAATTTGATTTGTATTAAGCGCTCGACCACCAGCAGCCGGTCGGTTGCCCACCAGGCCACCAGCTCACATGTGAGCCATGTCCTTGCCCCGCTGTTGTTGCTCCATGTCCCGGCGAACATGTAGATACATTTTTTGAATAACTTATTCATTAGATATGCGCGGAGTGGAGCGATGGGCCATGTGAGTGTGTGTGTGTCTGTCTGCATATATTATTCGGTGTTGGGTGAAATAAATTGCTTTAAAAAGGAGCCGCCAAGCGAGCTGCCAAAGATAGCACAACTTGGCAACAATTTAGTTGCCTTTTGTCCTCCTTGTAGCCACATTCTGCAGGTGCCAAGGCACTCTTTGTATTTCCGACCAGCGCCTACACGAAAACAGTCCCACTCATGTGTCTCCGAAAAAAAGGATTTACCAAAGGCAGGCAGTCAGATACAATCAAAGGGGGTGTACACTGAGGCAAACGTAAATATTGTAAAGGAAGTATGCTTTTAAAAAGGTTTAAAAGGTTTTAAGGCAACGAAAAGGACCTTTAATTGCTTCCAATAATTTGTAAAAATATGTTGTCTTAATTTTTTGCGGTTTTTTGCCTGGACTAATGTCTGCTTGGTTTTTAGAGAAGATTCTCCTGATTTTATTAAAGTTTTTCCTAGTTCTAGGTATTAAATACTTTGCAGGAAGGAAGAGGCTTAGACGCTGAAGTTTCAGATGGCAAAAAGCCCTAGATCCTAATGGAAATAGAGGCTTTCACTCGCTGAACTTTGGTGTCCAGTGGACGACGTGTGTCGGATAGAAGAAAGCAAAGGTGGACGCGCGGCCAGCCCCTGAAATTCCGCCCAAACTGGAGTGAGCAGTCCGGACACAGGACTCAGGTCTACGGACTATAAACAGTTGTGGGCTCGGCTCCACATCTCGGCTAAAACATCCACGATGACGACGACGACGACTGTGGACGACGACGTGGTCTGGTCTTCGTGAGTCGCAGCGCTCCGGTTCTGGCACATAATCATTTACATAATATACGTGAGCACCATCAGCACGACCACACCGAACCATTCGGAGGAACAACAACAGCCAGCGACTTGGCCAGGATAATTTCACTCTCACAGGACGCGATTTTCGGTGGCGACTTGCCGTGTGTGTGTGTGTGTTTGGTTTGGTTGTTCGAGTCTGTGTGTGGGCGAAAATATTGCTTCGTTTATGTAACACAACGGCGCGCACATTTTCTAATTCATTTTACTTTTAGGATTGCGCGTGGCACTCCCACCCAACGCCCAACTCGCAACGCCTCCTCCGCCTCTGCCACCTGCCCGCTCCCGACGCGCTAGTCGTTTTTGCGTTGCCAACTTGGAGCGAGGAGCGCGCACCGTCCGCGTTCTGTGCCTGGAAAGGCTCTTCGGGAGACTGAATGGAGACGCACGAGCCACGAAGCGCCTGAAAAGCCTAGGCTTTCCTCGGCTCGGCTCTGCGCTCGGCGCTCGGCAAAGAGGACACACAGCTGACGACAGGAGGTGCGAGTGAAAGCTTTGACTCGGGCAAGCTCCGTGGAAAGCTTCGAGGGTGGCTTCGAGAGTTTTCCTTAAACTGGGAAGCGGAAAAAGTAAAGAATCAATTTACTTAAACTGTGAATTGGGCTAGGAAGTATTTTTCTAGGCTCCCATTTACCAAGTTGTATAATTTTCTTTAAATAAATGTAATTCCTTTTTTCTTGTATTCAAATATTCAAGTATTCAACTAAACCCACTCAAATCGCCTGGAGTGAAAGCTCAGCGAATTCACATGGCACCCACCCACCATTCCCGAACCCTCTTGGGTTACTTGTTTTTAATGCAAAAAGCCTCGGCTAAGGTAAAGCTTTTATTTCTAATTTAGCCCAAGCAGCTATAGTCGAAAATGCGGAAAAGAAACTCCGGCAGCATTAAAATGAGTTATGAACACAGATACAAAGTATTCGCACTCTGTTGAAGCCATTGAAGCTGCTGATGAATCTGGAGAAGCGAGTCACGGGGCAATTTTTCAGTCAGAGAACGCGTGCGAGGTCATAAAATCGGTGTTAATACCAATAATCCAAGCCACACTCGTGCTCGTTTGTCTGCCCGTCTGGGGCTGTCGACTTTAATTATCATCGAAGCGCATGCGAGGCCAATTAACTGAACCTAGTCTAACACGCCACTCAGAGAAAAGAAGAGTTTTGCCATTATATTATATCATTAAAAACTTGTTAGAAAAACTTAAAGACATTTAACTGAAGTGGCTTTCCCAGACATTCCGCGATCAGCTTCATCTTGCACCAGGGCCGGGACTTCCCCTGTTTGGCCAAGGAGATTGGAGGCGACTCCAAGGTCCCTGTTGTCGTTTGGGCAACCCCTTGGAGGCCCTGACAGTCTGCTCCCTGGTACCAGTATTCAGAATCTCCTTTGTTCAGACTCCAAGACAAGGCTTTCATTAAACTAAAGAGGGAAAACATTTCGGACTTGACTCTAAAATATTCTTAAATCTTTGTTTAATCACATTCGGAACACCACTTAGTACCAAAAAGAGTTCCCAATATCGCAATATCTTAATTAAATCAATAACTTCAATGGCTGAACTACAATCTACCTAGTTTTTTCTTTCCATGTTGGCTAATAACTCACCTTTGTGGGGTTAGACGAGTGTGTGTTGGCCAATAAATTTAGGCGCTGCTCCGTGTACCGGCGGCAACCGACATCATCATCGGGAACTGCAAAGAGAATTCGAAAACAGGAGAGAGTCATTAGTATGCAGTCGGAATATGGCTCGAAGGGGGGTAGCGGCCACAGACAACTGAGAAATCGTGTAAAAAACGCGTATGTCAATTAAAAGCCTATAACAAAGGGCTGAGGCCAAAGCGACAAGCCAGAGGCACCAGAAGTCAGGTTCGATTCCCACTAACACACAAATCGCTGCACGCAAATGCAAAGCGATGCGTGAGAAGAGTAGGGAACAGGAAACCGGCAGGGTGGCAAAGAGTGGGTGAAAAGTGGGCGGCGGTGGGGCCTAATCCCGCTGGGCAAAGGCGCTTTTGCTTACACAGGTCACGTGCAGGCAAAACGACAAAACACGCGCCGCACTTGGGAACAAGAGGAGCTCAGTTCGATGTGTATTACTTACACCCGAAAAAAAACTGGATCTCAGTCTCCATGGATTTCATCATGAAGATACAAAATTACTACATTTAAAATATAGTTTTCTTACAGTCACGCCAAATATTGATAGTCAAATGATATAGTAGAAGTTGTTCTCTCCAAGGTATTCTTTTTAGTGCAGATATTCAAATTGGTTTGGCCGGTAAAGTGCTGAACGAAAATTGAGCCAGAGTCGATGGCTATAAAAATGCATTTACCTTTTTAGAAGTTTGCCTCGGACACTGCACTGAATAATCAAACTGAATGGGCAGACTTCGGCTATCAATGTAGGAGTCTTTAGTCACAAAAGGGTATGTAAATCAATTGCGGGATGGAAAAATGAGTTGGCCAATTGAATCGCCATTTTGCTGAGCAAATTGGGTCAAAGGCAAATTATTAAATGGCAAGAATCAAAGCAATTGGCCGGCATGACGTGCCATTTAACAATTATAATTGAGGTATATTCCCTCTGAACTTTCATAGCCAATTTGCCCAGGGGGTCAGACTTCGGCTGCAATTACTTCGACCCGGCTCGGCTCTACCATCTGTGGGTGCATGTGTCTGTCTGTCTGCCGGCGACGAGTGTTTGTGGAATTGGAAACAATTAGCAAAGTGTGCAGGAGATTTAGAGCGGAATGTCATAGCCCTAATTGCCCAGGAGCACACACACGTTCACACAATCCCAGACGCAGAAGCTAAGCAGGATGATATGGAAGGAGGAGGAGGTGGTGCTGAATTTAATGCCGGAGACATGCAAAAATTACATCCTCAATTGCAGGAGCAGGCCTCCGTCGTTGTCACTCTCACACAAAAGCGCCCAAATTCAATAAACAAGGCGCTCGTGCGGCCCAGGACACACAGTGTCTTCCGCCTCGCTACCCTCACTCCCTAACTCGCATTGCCTGGCCAACGAGCCGTGTACGATTCTGTACACTTGGCAAAATTATATAAAGATGACCAAAGGGAAGCTTTTATTTGCTTTGAAATGTAATTTAGGTATGACCCTGTGACCCTATTTGAATTCACAAAGGACATGACCCCTTATTCAAAGAGCAAGCTTCTACCCGTTAAGAACTCTTGTGAAATAAAATGTATATTTGACTCTTACAACATTTTAACTCAAATTAGGTAATCACATAGCTTCCTAAGCTTACGATTTCCATGTTAGTCTGGTTAGCTTAACAAATATACTTTAAAGAGTAAAACGTATCCTCATTTTTTAAGTGTACTAAAGCTGTTACTGTCTGGAGTTGGAGACAATGTTGGTCATGTGCGGGCAGCTTAGAAGCAAAACAAAATCAATTGCACTTGCGGGGCACGGGCACTCTCTAGCTCACCCCAAAAAGTAGGCAATATAAATTTGCACACAGCTGCCATGCATCTCCCACAAAACACTCGCAGCGCACACGCACACACATTAAGCCATTAGTCAGTGGTCAGTAAAGCGACGGCAAGAACAACAACAACAACAACAACAACAACAAGAACAACAAGGGACAAAGGCAACATGGAGGCAACCAGCAGCAACATCGATTTGGTCGCGCCTCTGCATGCCTGCAGATTCAATTGGAATCTACACAACGGCCGCATGCGTGGGTTAAGCCGTCAATTGCTACAGCCCCTCATTGCTCTCCCCCGATTCTCGGATTCTCCCCCTAATTCGGATGCACTGGAGTGTGGCCATGTGGCAGAGCTGTGTACCTCTGCGACCAGCGGAGCTCCACACTTTACGCTCCATTGAATGGCCGCAGCGTCGCCGTGCGAGTATTTCGCCAATTACAGCTAACCACCTTTGACAGAGTTGGTCTAAAACCAGGCATAGCACAAGCGGCTGCCAGGGAGCATGGGGATCTTAAGGTGGCAATTGATTGTCGTAAACAATGGGGTCTGATTTAATGGAGAGCGTTGCTCGGACAGGCGGTAAGCTGATTTAAATTATTGCACTTGAGGGGAGGTCCTGGCAGTAGTTCGGTTTAGGGAAAACCGTTGGGCTTCCCCTTGTGTGCAGTTTGTTGCAGGCACTCAGTAAATTATAACAATCTGCCACCAGATAATTGTGTCTAAGGAATGCTTTTGGTTGGCTTCTGTGCTGTTAATTCCTATATTGATGGATAAATATCTATAAATATATCTTTAATAATATATAATCTACTTATTATGTGAAGCAGTTTATCAATAGTTTGTGTATAAAACTTACTTAGTGTTTAAGTAGCTGTTAACCTGTGACTTTAGACAAGAGTTTTTAGTTTCAGCAAGCCAAAGAAAAAAGTCCTTTGGCACACGGAACCTTTTAGGCCTTCTAATTATTAAAGACCAGCTCCCTCCTCTCTATCCTTTCACACCGCTTTTACAGCTGTCATAATCGCATTTAACCCGGCGGAACCCTTTACTCCTTAACTCCTCGGGCAGGCGGCGAGTTCGTTGAACTGCCTCCTTTCCTGGCAAAGTGTGCCTGTCAATGCTGCTGCCTAATGCATAATTAAGTGAGCCTGAGAGAGCGGTGCAAGTGTGCGTGGAAAGCTGCACCTTGTTGCAGTTGTTGTTGCTGGTGCTGCTGCTGCTGCTGCTGGCGGCTTTTCCGTGCAATGACTGACACACTTAAAAAAGACTGCAGCTTTAAGTCGCAGTCGCAGTCGCAGCTGTAGTTAATTTAAAGACCGTAAATGCCAGAGTCACGTTCGTGCAAAAAAACCACAACAAGACAAAAACAAAGACCGCTAGCATCTGCTTTTTCGCATTTGACATTTTACGATTTTACCTATTCATCGGCAGCTAACTATGTACAGTACGTAACGACATAACAACATCAGGCAGGGCCAGCGGCGGTAAATGGTTTGATTTGCGTTCACAAATTGCGGCTGACTTCCGTTCATTCCGTTGCTTTTCACCCAAGACAGCCGCTGGGCGTATCTAACAGATACTAACTACACGGTGAGAATATTTCTGGAATTAAATGCACTTGTTAAAGAAGGGTATTACCTAAAATTTGTATGTTACATGCATTTTTATTGCCAACATTTGTCTAAGCTTTATTTCTTTATCTTGATCTATAATAGCAAGTTTCCTATATTTTCTTTTAGTAATTAAAATCTAATTTTATTTGTTATCCAAAAGAATACAAGAGTTTTTCTCTCTGCCCCACTACATCCTCATTACACAGTGCTTACGGATTGATTTCCAGCTAGCTGCCACGGCTTTGATTCGCTTTTGCCCATCAATCAGAGGCTGCAACATCATTTGCATCATTATGCAGCACAACAGCAACCGCCACAGACATCTTTAAAGTGGGTCAAAAGGTGATTTCGCTGCGCTTAGACACTTTTTGTGCCGTTTGGCAAATTGCCCAGCAGCGTCGCGCAGGGTTTTGCGGTTTCGCGGAGTGTTTGGTTTTTTTTTTTTTGTGAAAATGCCAATTGCGAGTTTCCCATCAACGACGACGAAGACTGCGACTGGCTACCGGAAAATCTGTGCACTTCAACAAGGCATAATAATCGCTCCAAACTTGAACTTGATCTTGAAACAAAACGGTTCCATATGCCTGGCCATGCATGCACGCCCGCCCATACTCCGCCAGATTATATCATATTTTCCTACGCATTTCCACTCCACTTAATAACAAATTATCTGCAGTGGCAGTCGCGTGCTTTGTCTGTGCTCCGAGTACATTTCGGATTGTTTTTTCTTGCTGTTTCTGTTTCTGTTTCTGGTTTGTTTCTTTTTTCGTATTTTGTTTGGCTTTTCAGCGCAGCTAAATGTTATATGTCTGTGCACCGTTGCATGTCGCCGTATATTTATGGTTGTATTTTATTTATTTTTTGCTACTTTTAGTGTGTATTTCAACCGTTTTAGTGTGTGCGCACTTCAGCTGTGTGTTGCCCGAACAACAAGCGCACAATTAGAGCGCTCAAAGTCGCGTAACACTCGCCAAATGCCGGCAACTTGGCAAGTACGTAGAATGCCAAATGAGCAGCCGTTTAGTATGGATCTGAATGCATACATCAATTATTTGAGGGGTACTATTGGGTCTGTAAGGTTAAATAGGAAGATATATTTAATAAGATTAAAGAATGCTCATTTAACAACATAACAAAAATTAATTTTGTTAAGACGTTTCAATTTGTAGGGTTTAGAAATCGAAACTTCCGAAGCTGTCAAGCTAATTTTGTATTTAGAAATAGACAAGAAAAAGCTAATGTATTTTTGAATACGTGACAGGTTAAATAATCTATATTTTTACTTTAACAACTTCCTAATAGGGCAACATCAAGTAAAATAAACAGCTTTAAATGTTAAAGAACACCCACTTTACCTTGAATGGGATAAATAAATGTATTAACATTATTATTAAAATATAGTCCAATTATTTATATAATTTGTAAATTTATGTAATAGGAGGGGTATTTCACTCTCTCAAACATCACACAGTCTACCTTCATGCTTCAGTGTTTTTCCATTTGCAATTTGGTTTTTGTATTTCAAATTTTGTTTTGTTTTTTTTTTTTTTGTGTCCGCTTGCTGTCGTTTGCCCAGTGTCCGCTTGCAATGTTAATTTTCCAGCTTTCCATTTCAATGAGCTGAATTAGACTCGCTGCGAGGCCAGAGGAGAACTGGACCAGACCAATCTGTTGACAGTCTGGCCGCGATCTGAACAAAAGCTTCGAGTGGCTGGCTCAATTCTTGCGCAACTGACTGGCAAGGCACCTGCAATGGAGTATCGATCGGATCGAGGTGATCGTGCTGCTCTTTTTCTTCTATTTGTACATATTTTTAACTGGGCAATTTTTTGCTGTTTCAGCAGACGACCATCAGGTTCGATCTTCGGTTTCAGCCAAGCTCAGCACTCACCTGGCTAATGTCTGCGATTCAGTTCCGTTACTTCTATATGCCACGCTCCATCTGGCAATTTCTCGCTCGATCAGCACTTTTGTTTGCGCTTTGTATTACAGAGCAAAGCAATACCCGCCATCAGCACTTTCCGGGATGTATCGGAGCAGCAAAGAGCTATTCAGTCTTCAGTCGGAAATCAGCGACCAAATAGCCCAGCTTATCAGGCTGCCCCAAGTCACCAAAATCACGTTGCAAAATGCCAGCGACAAATTTGTTGAGCAGCAAAGAGAAGTAGGAAAAAACAGACACTCGAAGAAATATCATCAGAGTTTGCAAAGTTCCAGTTCAAAACTGTCTTGCTTTTATAGTGGTTATTACTATACAGTATTTAAATTGGTTCAAGTCTAACTTTAATTAATATTCCCCCTCAACTTGTTAAAGCTAGGCATAAGCCGGACAAATTTTCGGCCAGTGCATCCCTAGGTGGCACTTCGCTGGAGCTCTCGTCGCCGCCATTTGTCATGCGATGCCGTTTCTCGCTCCGTCTCCCATCTTGCGCTGCTCCGACAATTGGCGCTGGCATTTGGGTAATTTTAATGAGCGGCGCTTGTAAGAATTTGCGACAATTTGACGTCGAATTGCCGGGGTAAATGCTGCAACTGCAACGGCAACATCTGCGGCCGTGTCAGCTTAGTGGTTGAACAACACATTTGTGTCAACATTTCCAGAGTGCAACACAGTGCGATGCGCTTATCAGTGGGGGCAGTTCAACCGAAATGAGTGAGGAAATGTGGGCCAAGCGCGATAAGCGAACCAAAAATATATACATTTCAAATAGGCCAGTAAATAGAATCCATTTAACTAAATAAATCAACCGAATGATGTCGGCCAAACAACTTAATAATGAGCCGCTGCCCCTGTACCAGCGACAACGCCAACGACGACAGCCAACAACCACAAAGTGTTCCAAACATTTTGTCGACGCGCCCTTTGCCACGCCATATACTATACATATATACTCGTATGTGGCCGGTCATTCCCGAGGCCAACAACCACAACAGTTATAGTTTGCTTAAAGCGCCAGTGTCCGCCCCGGATTGCCCTATTCTTGCCTCCGGGAGAGGTGTGGTTGTACACTACAAAAAGAAGCATATTAAAATTAAATTTAAGCGCTAGTCATCTTTATTGTAGAATAGCCACAGAACTTAAAAGGGATTGAATGATTATTAAGAAATAATTTAAAATAAAACCGCTTATAAGACTAAAATTTACAGGTTACTTTATAACTTTCAACACAATCATATCATATTATAACATAGATCTTTTAATGGCATAGTTTATGCATTATAAAGGCTATCCATTATCTGAGATTATTTTCTGAATAACTACATTGCCTGTTATATAACGTTAAAATATAAAACATTTCCCCCAGTGTACATCAGTCCAATGGGCGCTAAATCGATCAAACTTCTGAGCTGCGTTCGTGCCACTGCATTGATTTGTGCAATGTTTGGCCAACGCAATGCCCAGAGGCTGGAATTTCACAGTGAATGGTGGGTGGGTCCGCCCTCAACTCAAACTTGACTGAACTCAACTGACTCCTAACCCAGCTACACATCTGCATCATCAGCCGTGCGTTCCCTTTTCATAAATAAAATCCCATTTGGACTTTTCTCTCCTGACCAAACGACCATGGAAACGAGACGAATTTTATTCATGGCGCATTTGGTATAAACGGCGTTTACATATTGAAATCTCTCAAATCCAAAAATGTGAAATGTGGAAATCTCTGCAAATGGAAAGTCGGAGCATCAACACACGCATGCACACACACACACTCGGAAAATGTGAGTGAGTATATGGCATTCCCATGTGTGCCCAAGGGTTTTTGGGCTTATAAACTTGTTGTACAACTCATAAAAAATAAAGGGAACAAGTGAGAGAGAGAGAGGGGAAAAAACGAAAGAAAATTTATTAGCCATGCAACGAACACCAAATGCACTTTGATCATCGAAGAGCTTTCTTTGGTTGAATGCAAAACATTATATAATATGTTGATTCGGCAGGTATTATAAATAATTAACATCTAATATGCTTATGTGGTTAATCTTTCATTAATTAGAAAGAGAGAATATAGTCACACCGATTTAATGTCTTAAAATTGCGTTGAATTGGTTTTTGCATGTGCTTCTCTGGCTTGCATTTAAACAAATTCCTTTTCATGCTTTCATGCCTCTAATGAACACTTTAATCGTTTAAAAGGTACTGATATTATTTATCAAATACGAATTTCAGTAGGCAAAGAATCACCAAACCAATTTACCTAAAATTAAAAAGGTACGGTTTTTCTATAAAAATCTTTAATGAACTTTCAAACAAAGGCACTCTCCTCACTCTACTGCTTCCCTGATTGATTGTTTTTTGGTTATCAATCCTAAGCACACCACAGGGAGCTGCCTAAGAACGCATATTTCTGCAAGATAATACATTCTAGTTAGGATATACATAGTTATTCATGCGATTCGGCTTCCCCCTCGAATGAGTGACAAAATCTCTCAAATCAACTTTTCCCATAAAGCGTATTAAACGAGCCAGCAGCAGCCACACAAAATCTGGCTTACATCAACTCCGAAAAACGAGTTTTTTGTGAGCCCAAAATCAGGGCTCCCCCAACTCCCCAGCAACGACTTGCTCCATTGGGCTGCGAGCTGCATTTCACTCGAATAATTGAACATTTTCGGTGACCCAATTTTGGGGCGACACCGCCTGAATATAACAAATTGCTGCACTGGGGCCACGCCCCCCATTTCGAAGTAACGCAGTCTCTCTGCCCCGCCCTGCCCTCAGTGGCAAAGTTTTCCTATTGATTTTGTCGCAACTTAACTCCGAGGGGCAGGCCGAAAAGTTTTTCTGCGGCTCGACTTGCTGACACGTTAAGTTTACTTCGAGTTTCTTTGACGTACACACGAGTATCTGCGGGTGTGTGTGTTGCAATGGGAGCAACGTGTGTGCGCGGCGCGCACTTGTGGCCAATAACTTTCAAATGGCCAAGTTTGAAAGTTGGTAAGAGCTGGAAACCATTGAATGTTACCAATCATTGTCGATGCCAGCGGAGTACCAATAGTAATAGCAATAGCAGCAGCAGCAGCAGCAGCAGCAGCTGCAGATTCAATTAAACTTTGGCTTCACGCTTTCGATCAGTGAAAGTGAGTGAGTCGCCGAAGCCATTCATCCCCTTCAATTGGCTGCCACAATCAATTGCGTTGCATTGCCAATGGCTGGCAATAGTTGGCGATGCAATTGCCATTTCAGTTGCATTGACAGTGGCTGTGGCAGCAGGGGCTGTGTCAAGTGCAACGACAAACGACGACAAAGGCCACTGAACCGCAGCGGAAAGTGAGACTGGCCGTGGCATCTTGGCTATTTCCCCTTGACTTGGTCTTCTCAAAAGGATCCAGGATCAAGAAAAGCTGTATTCAGCAGTTGTGGGTATTTATTTTGATGAAATTTTTAATTAAAAGCAATGTTCTGCTCCTCCCACTTTTAATTAATGGGAATGGAAACTCAAGCATACCTCATTCATAGCTCAAAACAATTGCCTATTTATTGCCTCCCCATATATCAAATTTCTGGACTGGATCTGCAAGTTCATTGCCACCTCGCGGGCCGCAAATGCAACCCGAAACGTCCCAGAGCAGCAATGCACTTATGAATTATAGTTGGCCCCGGTCTGCAATTAAAGCGAGCATCCGCTTTAAATTGAAATCGAAACTGTCCTGGGGGCTGCCGACTGGCGGTTGGAGGGAAAGGAAAGGTGAGCCAGTGCATAAATCTAGCACAAGCACGAGCGCGGCCAGAACAATAGGAGCAGATGGGAGAGGATGGCGACGCGACGCGACGCTCAGCTGCATTTTGCAGGCAACAACTGCGGCAACAGCACGCTTGGCCAACGCTGCGTGATGAAGTGGCCATGTATGGAAGAGCCTGTGGCTCTCGCTCTCCGATTCTTGCATTACAAGCACATCAAGATATGGTATATACTATATATATACATATATAGAAAATTGGCACATTTTACTCGCTTTCAACAAGTTCAGAGAAGCGAAATGGAACGCGCAGCGCCCAACAATGCCAAGCAGCCAAGGAGGCAGCGACACACGCAGAAAAAAGTGTTAAGAAACTATAGCAATAAGAAGCCTAATGTATATTCTTGAAGACGCTTAATATTAAATAGATATTATACACTTATCTATAATATGTAGAAATACAGAAATACTCTTGGTTTCACGGTCGCCACCTACATGTTTTCATTTAAATTTCGTCCTTTATCAAACTTCAAGTAGCTCTCTCACCTCCTATTTTCCCTCAGTGTGGGACAGGAAATGCAGGTTACTGTGATAAGATCTAGGGATTTATCTTATATTAATTGGTGCCAGTGCAGTTGGGGCAACCTAGATCTATGGAGGAAGTCGCCTCAAGCGTATCAATTTGTTATTGAGAGGGTCTTTTATCGCCCTTCCTCTGAAAGATCTCTCTCCCAATGGTAGAAAGCACTCAAGAATGCCTTGACAATGAACCGTGTGTGCCCAATCCGCAACTTAACCTCCGTCGTACATTCCGGAGACCCACTTCTTCGATCTGAAAGACTAACTGTCGACTAATGATAGCCACACACATGAATACTCGTATTACCCGCATTGTGCAACGTCATCTGATGGCTATTTAGACCAAGACCTAATCCTCTCCCGGGGCTCATCACCTGTCCGCCGGCTATCTGGCATCACCCATCTACATCTACATCTCAATCGGAAGGTAATGCCATAACAAAACATAGAAGCCCGATTGTTGTTTGGCCCGAACCAAGCTGAAGGGCTCTTCGGACCCCGGCCCGGCCCGGCCTGGCCTGGCCTGGAGAGTATCTGTGTTAATTTCCGCTCAACTGTTAGTTTTATGACTTCTTCGAGACGTTCCCACAGGCCCAGAGCCCAGAGCACAGTGACCAAAGACCAGAGACAACTGTTGCTGCGTCACATGAAAAACAATCGTTTCCCCGCAAAACGAAGGAAAACAAAACGAAACTGCCTGAAATGAAATGAAAGTCGCTCGGGGTCAGTTTTGAATTATTTATAGGAGTTTTGAGCATTTCCATGTCCACTTTGTTTGCTTCGAAAATGCTAATTCGGAGACCCGAAACAAAGCCATGGCACTGTCAAAAGAAAGCTAATTAGATGACTTGAATAAGTGGGCGAACTTTGTAGATTATCAATTCCTTTTATTTATTATTAAGATATATCTACCCGAAATCAAGTTAAGTTTCTTTCTCCATTGAGACATGTACATATTTCTCTGGTCAAAGTCAAGGGTTCGTCTTTAATTGTTAACAAGTGAAGCGTCTCCCCCGAGGAGTCACTCGAGCGTGACAGGTGAGTCGAACAGGTGAGCGGAGCAGGTGAGCGGAGGAGGAAGTGAATGCAAATTCGCCGCCTGTAATTGTGTGAATAAAAGTCAACAGTTGTGGCCAACGCCTTGACACGCAACCCAGTCTGTGCCTGCCTTTCCGCGTCTTCGAGCGTTTCTTTAAAAACGAAAATGAATTCATTTCACAAATCCCTCGCCTAGCTGAGAAAGAAATTAGCATAGTTTTTGTGTCTTACCTAAGAGGGAACTGTGCTAATGTTACAAAGTTGCTTCCTGTTTTGGCCCTGCTCCCAGATTTGCCCGCCGCAGTTCATTAACTTGGCAACAGAGTAGCAGAGAGCCGCCAAAGGCGAATTTCACTTTTTTCGCGCACAATTTGAAGTTCAACGAGCAGCGAGCGAGCGAGCTCCCTCTTGATACTGGGGGAACATACCAAGAAACCAGTTGAATAATAAGCCAACCGAGTGAGCCACGTCTTTGTGCGGGGAAATTGCAAATTACCGCCTCATAACCTGCAGGTCTAAAGCGCGCCGTCCCCCATTTAATTAAAATACTTTCACTGCCGCCTGCTGGCTGCCTGCAAATGCCAAAACTCCATCATAAATTTATGCCAGTTTGTCGTTCATAATTGTGAGAAATCTCATGGCAGCCGGACAGGCAGCGACAGTTGGCCAAGGTGGAAATCGTTAAAGGATAAAGGGGGATAAGGCAGTGACAGGTCGGGAAAAAAGGGAAACTGCTTTTTAAGTTGGTAAACTACCAGGTAGTGGACATTGATTGCTGGAGTTGTTAAACGGCATCAATCAGGGCTCACTACTTATAATCAAAGAAGGTTTCATTTCGTAAGTATACATTATATTTCTTTACTTAAAACCAATTACTACCTTTTCCTAAATTGCAACTCCTTAAAATGGGTATCCATCTTATAAATAATAATCAGCTTTTCTACAGCTTCAAAGCTACGGATACAACTTCTCCAAGTTAAAAAGGAAATGTGAAATTAATCAAACGTAAACTTTCGTTTTCCCCAACACTTAGACTCACGAACAATAAAATTTGTTACCTTTTCAATTGAAACTGTAAAACTATTATGTCCATTACGATCCATATAGTGGAGTCAGAGTCGGGGCAAGAAGCCCTGCCACATAATTAAACTTAAAGACTGTGCTGTTATGGTCTCAGTGCTCCCAATGAGCCCCAGCCCCCAATAAACGAAAAAACAAAAAATAACAAAAAAAAAACGACTCAAAAAAGCTATATAACCAAAGGCTGGAAAAAAGCTGGAAATAAAAAAGTCGAATCGCTTTTCGCAAGCCAGCGTGCTGTCATTAAATTTAATAAGCACTTTTTTCAGGCCAAGCTTGGATTTTTTCAAGCCCTCGTCGTCCGCCTGACCCCTCTTCGGTCTTCGCTTAACCAAGCATTTAAAAGAACAAAAAAAAAACCGAAATGTTCTAGCAAAATATGAGCCAAGAAAAAGAAAAGAAATAAAAACTACAAATAACGTTGCTGGGCATTTTTTTGAGCCTTTTCTTTCCATAGAATTTTCTTGGTGGCCGAGCGGAGTAAATGAACTCTGGGGGCGCCATCAGCGCTGTCTAACGGCTCATCTGGCAGACGGGACTGGGGCTGGGGCTCAGTCTCTGGCTTGGGCTCCATTCCCAGTCTCGACTAGACTAGCACACTTTTGCTCATTTGTTTGCCGGCCATAAGAGTGAGTTATGAAATACACTCGTACGCATAATGCCCCACACTTCACACTTTGCTGAACCGGAAAATACACATAGGAAAGTGGTGCCGTTTATGGCCCGAGCAAATTAAGAGCTGCTCCATCTGGCTTCCTGGGTGATCTTTCATCGGCTTTGGACAATTTACAGACCCATTGCAGGGAAAGGCCGGTAATGAAGCAAAAAATGTAGCGATTATGGAGCGTCGATCCAGCTTAAAGCCCGCTGTGCGGTGATAGAAAGAAAATGTGCTTTTAAATGCGGCCAAGTTGGAACAAGTGCCAGTGCACTCGCAAAAAAGGTTGTGTAGAAGCTATTGAAATTGAGGAAAAACCTAAGACATCTCTTGTGTCTCTGGAGGGTATAGCAATTAAGAAACTTACCGGAAATTTCAGGAACAATCTGTAAGCAAAAAACAGATAAATAGGTAAGTATATAATTCGAAAGAAAGTAGTTACAACATTACCTAAAAGTACATTGTTTTAATTTATTTTAAAAATATATATTATAGCTCTCTCTACTATACATCATTGGCTGATGTATTTTGCCAGTGCACTTGGATTAATTCATTTAATTTAAGATATTCTCATTGAGTTTTTCTAAAAGATACTTTCCAACTATTTTTTGACAAGCGTGTATGAAGGGAATAGGGTTTCGACGGAAGCGCTCATTACGGATACCACCAAGGATGGTGGTTTTTGTCTGACTGGCAGCCACCGTGCACCAGATCCCCGAGCGTTTGTGTTTGCGCTTCCATTTCAGGGCGCCGCATAAAGGTAGGTCCGCACTGGGCGGGGCTGGATTTTATGAGAATAATAATAAAAAATATGGGAAATACGTATAATAATATCGCGTTTCAGTCGAAAAGTGTGCAGAACTTTTTCGCATTCAGTGCACACGAGTGCACAACTCCCACTCCCCCCGGGAAAAGACGGGTTGCGGCCGGGAAATGGGGCGGGAGGAAGAGTGCATTGCTGCTGCAGCTCCAACTTTGGCTGCAACTGCCAACTCAATTATAAAACGAGGAGCAACGCACAAAACACATTAAAACTGCAAGTGGAAAGCTTGTTTTTCTTCACTTTTTTTTTTTTTGGTTTTGTTACTGGTACTGCAGTTTCGTTCTTGTTTATTTTTCAGTTCTTTCCACTTTTCGCTTTTCTGCAATTTATTGAGTTCTCTCTTTGGCATTGTTTTGTTCCCTCTATGCGGAACGAGATAATGGCCAGTGCTCCGAGCACAGAGCAATTCCGCCTCATATTTCTGCATGCAATTGGAAATTGTGTTCTCGGGGGAGAAGTGCATAACTCAGAGGGCCAATAAAGCACAAAAATCCAGTTGGTCACTCACTTAAGTTGAATTTATGAGAAGCGCAGAGAGAGGCGCTGTTTACGTACTTGCCCTTCCTTTTCTCAAATGATTTGTTTAATTTTTTAGAAGACTAACTCATGTTTCAAGGAGAAATAAAAGCAATAACAAGTTTTATCACTCCTTGGATTCGAAAAGAAACTCAGCCCACAATAGAAGCAATTAATTTTTCTATTTTATAAACGACTCCCAAGACGATTCATCAGTCATTAGTTCCAGGAAGTCATCACAGAGCGACAAGAACCAACCGCAGCAACACGGCAGCAGCGATGCAACATCGCAGGGCGGGCCAAGGTGGAAAGCGAAAAAACAATTTCAATTGATCGACGCCGTCAGCTGTTTGATGGACGCAACATGAGCCAGCAATTTGAGGCACGCAGCCGGGAAGAGCACCTGCTCCAGTTCAGAAGCAAAGGCCAAACCCAAAACAGAGAAAAAAAAGAAACGAGAATTTTTCCAAGCCGAGAATTGTTTAAGCGAAGAGAGAAAATGGCAGAGCAATGTCAGGGAGCATTAAGGAGTGGAGAGTGTGTGTGCTGGTGCTGTTGCCGGAAGTGCAATTGTCGCATGCAACCGTGCCACGCCCACCCGAAAAGTGAGGGAAACCCGGGACAAACAGATGAACTCCACCCCTGTATTAATAGCCACCACTGCCAAGGCAACGAACCCGCGGCGATGTCTGATGAGTTTTTGACTGTGTGTGGGGGCGTCTTAATGAATATTGAAAATCAATTCCACAAAGTGAGCCGAAATGAGTTGAAATGCCGGCACTTTATCACAAGCGATGGGCACGAGCGGGACAGTTTTCCACACAGAAAAAAAATATGATACATTTTAGACAAAATTAGGAGGGAACTAAAGTTAATATTTAATAAGAAAATGTAAAGATCCCTTGAAGAAAAATCAGGGATCTTGGCAAATCATAAATTCTTAAACAAAATTAAAAGATTTATGAAGGAGGAGAATAAGAAAATTTATTCAAGGAGAACAACGTCTAAATTATCAAAATTATGCAATAAATAAGAAATGAATGTGGCATTGATTCGATCTCGTTTTTATAGTCTTAATTTAAACAGCAAATATATTTGTCCATAAACAATCCATAAATTATTTGAACAATGCTGTGTTTGAATTCATTAATTAAATCTTGAATTGTTATTCATTTATTTAAGATTTACGTTGTCTTTATATTATTTTAGATATATGCATTTTTTATATTACTTTTATGATGAATACTAGTTGAAAAAACATTAGGATGATTTTATTTAGCTTTCTTCTTTATACTCATTATATATTTAAAGTTTTTAATCAACTTTTTCCTGATAGTAAAACCCCTTTCATCATAAAATTTACACTCACTTCTTCATGCTCATTTTAATAATTACACACATCGTGCTGTGATTTCGAAACTCAATTGTAAAGTCTGTGTAAAATCGCTTCTAACTCGGAGTCGCGTTGTGGCACGTGTGAGTTCCCGGCTGCCGCTGTCATATCGCTTTCCCTGCGGGATCTGGCGGAACGTCTCCGACATGTGGCACTTAAATGGGCAGGGCGGAGTAGGCAACGGAGGCCGAGAGATGGCGATGGCGATGGCGATGGAGTTGGAGATACTATGGAAAGACTGAGAGAACCGGCCGAGCAGCAGCTGTCAGTCTTATGTGCTGCTAGCTGGCCAAACATGTTTTCCTCCGCTACTGCGGCGGCGGTGGCCCGGCATGTGCTGGATAATTTAGCAAAATTTCGAATCCGACTTGGTTCTGTTAGAAGAACCCCGCACATGTTCCTGCTCTTGCTGTTGCAATGTGCTAGGTAAATATTATTACAACAACTAATGCATAAAAAAAGCAAAGCAAACGCTGTTTGGAATTTTTTGTGAAAACGCGTTGCATGGAAAACTTGAAAAACCGGCAATGCCGAAATGCGAGTTCCTACACTGCTCAAACTAATTCCTCCAACCTATTGTATATGATTTTAAAGCTTTTTAAATTTTGATTTTAATTCACTTAGACGATAAACAATAATGTTTATGCCATCACTCATGGATGTTGCTTTGCATATTATTCGAATGTTTCTATACCCATACTTGATATTACCAAGTTGGTAACTTAGCCAAGCATGCCTGTATTTTAATTTAAAGTATGAAGCTTGGGCTGCCATGTATCTCATTGTGTTTTAAGTTAAGTAAAGAATATTTAGAATTATTATATATTATAGCAAATACTTCATCATTTCTGCATGTGCATCGAAAGTTAGTCAACTATATGTAGTATTCCCCAGGCAAGCTGGCAACGAGACATTAACAATTCACACATTTGCGGCAACATAATTTTAGTTAGCGATAGTCCGATCTCCCCATAGAGAGTAGGGGGGTTTTGGAGCTGGCGGGATTTCAAAATGCCAGCAAAATGCAATTGGCAGAGTTTTTTGGGGGAGAGGCAAGGGAAACCCCGATAGATGCAAGAGCAGGGGCACCGCAGCCACATGTCGTGGTCGAAGTTGCAGGCCAGAAAACTCTGTGCCAACATTTGTGCGCAATTACGAAAGCCAAAACCAACGGCAACAATGTGGCGGCCATCATAATTTCCATTCAGCCAGCTTGGCAAAAGCAAAAAAAAAAATAGGAGAAAAAAGGAAGAGAAGTAACAGTGGCATTAGCAACGGCCAAGTAATTGCACGTAATGGAGGGAAAGGCAGGAGGACGACTGGCTTTCCTTGGACCCATTCCGGACCAAGAGCAAAAGCGCTCATAATGGAAACTTTCAAGTCGCTTTTAAGAGGATTTCTATGGAGATACTTTCTATACAAAGCCGTTCAAAGGGATGCCTCACTACTGTAAAGAGATTGCAGCAGGCATTCCGGTATTGGGCTTTTGCGGATTGATCTTTTCAGGCCTTAAGGCATTTGTGTTCAAAGAGGAGCATTTCTGTGAGCTTAAAGTTGACTAATAATATTATGACACTACCGCATTAATGAAAGATTTAATTAAAGATTTGACAGCCCTATAGGGATTGTCAAAAGTGCGAGCAAGACGACTATATGACACTTCTAATGAACATTTTAATGCATTGAATATTTATTAGCCGCAAAAATCTATACATCTACCCAAAATACACTAGATACAAATTTTGACCGATAACAAAATATAATAGTAATTAGCCAGCCAAAAATGGTCCCACAATAAAAATTGCTTTGGACCGAAACTAAACTTCAGAAATGCCTGAAAACGCCTGTAAATTGTAGGATACCAAATAAATCAAAGGACTTCCATAATTTCACCGAAATATTGTAATTTTAAGTCCAACCCCAGAGCCCCTTGAAAGGGGGCCTGACCCGATATCAGATTTTCACTGCCTTAGCTGTCCCTGTCTGTCACTGTCCGTCTCTTAGCAGTAGTAGGTAGCATTCGGCGTAGTTCAGGATCTGTTAAGAAAAAAAAAAGAAAGAGACTCGACAATTTTTGTACAAAATTCCAGTAAGTAGAACAACCTCTAGCGCTAACTCCACCACGACCTGTATTCATCTGCCTGCAGCCAAGTGACATGTCCGAACTGCAAGCATCACTACTGCTCAATCGACAGCTCGCCGAGCTGCAACTAAATCCGGTCGAGGGCTTCTCCGCCGGCCTGGTCACCGACACGGACATCTTCAAGTGGGAGGTGGTGATCATCGGCCCCCCCGACACCCTCTATGAGGGCGGGTGCTTCAAGGCCCACCTCATCTTCCCCAAGGAGTACCCGTTGCGTCCGCCTCGCATGAAGTTCATCACCGATATATGGCATCCCAATATCGACAAGTCTGGGGACGTCTGCATCTCGATCCTCCACGAGCCGGGGGATGACAAGTGGGGCTACGAGAAGGCCGAGGAGCGCTGGCTACCGGTTCACACCGTAGAGACGATCCTTCTCTCAGTGATCTCGATGCTGACTGATCCCAACGATGAGTCGGCTGCCAACGTGGATGCGGCCAAGGAGTGGCGCGATGATTTCAAGGAATTCAAGCGCAAGGTGGCACGTTGCGTCCGCCGCAGCCAGGAAGAGATCTAGGAATCTAGATGGTTCAGATGGCGGTGCCAATGATCGAAAGCGGACCACATGCTAATCACTTGAATAAAATGAGCGCCTAATTTATACGCCGCCTTTTGAGTTGCAAGTGCGGTCTCCTAATTGGAGGATCCCAATTAGGGCAACAACGCAGTCTCTTTGAGCTTGCGCCAATTCTGCGACACCTGTCGGCATTAATTACACTTAATCGCCTGGGAGGCATTACCACCTCCTAACATCGGCCGATCTTAAGCCAGCGAGCTTAATAGGCTTGGACCTCTTCCAGTTGCACACTGACACAGTTATGGCTGTCGCAGCAGATACCAGCAACAGCGTTTTCTCTGGTCTTTGGTCTTTCTACCAGAAGAGAGCCGAGGCAGCTGGCCACTTGGCTGCTTTTCCTATATGGTCTTTACATGGGGACACCAAAAGTATACCTGCACTGGGGAAATGTTATAGGATATATTTTAAGAAATACGAAGGCCGGACCTCATTTCGTGTAGGATATATTATCAATTATTCTTCTACTACATACATAATTAGACTTTGGAACAGTTAAATAATTATGGCAGAACTCGGGAAACCTGACTACCAACTATACACCAAATATAGTTCATAGCAGGGCTCTTCTTCCCATTTCTGCTTATAAATCATCAAAGAATTCCTTGTAAAGAATAAGTTCTCTGCGAAAAGAAATTACTCCTAGTAACTATTTAATATGACAAACAACACGATCTTTGGTACACCGTTTTTTGTCTGTGCATCAACAACAAATTGGTGCTGTTGCTCTTGGTGTTGCTGTTGGCTAGTGTGACAGCGACTGCCGCTTCTACTGCGACTTGTTTTGGTGCGCGGAGCTCCTGGGCAACGACTCCACTCTAGAGTTGGCTGCCAGCATTTTTGTGGTTAGCTGAACTTGTTTCTGTTGTTGTAATTGTTGTTTATTAGCAACAAGTTTTGCATTTTGATTTTTCTCTTTGTCGTGCCAGCGGCAGACCAGCAACAATTCCCTCTCCGCATGTCGCATTGTTTGGCCGTGAGTCAAATCCGGAGCGGGATACTTGCCCAGCCCGCCGTGCTGGGTGTGACTCCACAAACCCGATTCCAATTCCGATTCCAATTCCAGTGACTGCCTTGGCTAACAAAGTCAAATGATCCACAGCAGCAGTGTGTGATTCAGCAAATACCTCGAACGAGGAGACGTAGGAGAAGAATAAGCACAAATCGGTGAGCGATTTGAAAACTGGGTAAATAAGGCCATGCACCTTCTTTAGTGGCGCAAACACAGAAAACAAAAATACAACAAATCTTGGCGGCAATAAGCCACAGCATCAGATTCAGCAGCAACGTGATCATGATCATGATCAACACGATTGGCAAATAGTAAAAAACGAAAACGAAACGAAGCGCAAGAAAAGAAAACAAAGCGAGGGAAAAGAAAACAGCTCGAAACCAGCTCCAGAGTTGGAAGCGAAGATGCTCGACCTGGAGATTCTTCTGCACAGCAAAAAAAAAAACTTTACCGAATTTGATTGATTTCTTACAGATGGGGATAATATATCTGAGGAGTTTAAATAAAAATCAACGAGCTCCTACAATATATTTTGAAATAAAGTTATATGAATCATTCTCGTACTCAACTGTCACTTTGAATTTAATAAGCGAATCACTATAATTTAAATATTTGATCGATCTTTAAATAGAATCCAAGTGATCTTCAGTATTTTTTACCGTGTCATTTGCTGAGAGTTAAAAACTCACTCAGCCAGTAGAAATTGAATTGATGTTGGGCCCCGCCAGACATCGGATGGGACATGGGATATGGCATGGTATATATGGGAAAGGTAGCGCGATACCCCTGAAACCGGTTCCGAGCCTGGGCCAGGCCAGACCAGGGAGCCCGTAACGCACGGCGCGTAAGCCGGGTCGGACCGGGCTCCCCGACCAGGGCATTTATAAATAGCCACAGCTTTCGATATGTGCAGTGAAATCTTCTAGCGGCTAATGGGAAAACCGACCGAGCGACCGGGGTCAGTGCGAGGGGACAGGTAGCAGCGAGGCAGGTCGGATTCATTAGCCAGCGTATATGTGTTGAGGGTGGAAAGGCAAATGCAGCTGGACAAGTGCCTGTGTGTGTGAGAGGTTTTCCTGGGAAGGGACACAGATCTAGCCGAGACTACCTACCCTGGGATGTGCGTGAGTAGTGTCCAAAATCCAATAGACGACGGCTACGACGGCGATCCGAGATGCGATGTGTGGCTGTTATTGTTGGTATTGGTGCGTTGCATACGTGTTAAGTAAATTTCAATATGTGGCCTGGCCTGCCTCTCTCGTATCTTACAGATACATTGGCTGAGATACTGGTTTCGGGACTCTGTAAAGTTGGGCCTGTAAAGCCAACGGAGAAACCACCAAAGTGGAGTTGCTGGCACTGGTCGTCGCACGATTGAGATGGATGATGCGATGAGTAATCCCGGCGCGGGTAAACACTGAATCTCTGGCACTGGCACTTTTCACGCAGAATACAGTACACAGCGCGCTGCTGCTAACAACCTTTACACGCTCGACGGTTTTGTCAGCCATAAAATCGCCCGTGAGGCGAAATACAAAAAATATATATATCGCTGTGAAAACTACCTGACGCGACGCGCGCGCCATAAAACTAAAGGCAAACACTGAACCTCTGTTGTTGCTCTTGTTGTATATTTTTATAACGCGGTCCGCTTACGTTTCGAATCGCGTTCTTTTCTTTAATGCCCGCTCCCGCACACGTCCACCTGCGTTGCCGTCACAAAGTAAACTAAACCCAACTACGTTGAAAACAAGTTTTTCAAAACGCGTCGATGTTGCTGGCAACATAATACTTGAATATATACACATATGGACACAATAATAGGAGTGTAGTTTTGATCTGGCAGGGTAATATACTATTAGTCACAAGATTGCAACGCAGTAAAGGAGTCATCTCTGACCCTATAAACTTTATAGGATATAGCATATCTAGTCGTGTCCGTTTGTCCGTCTGTCTGTCAGTTTTCAACAAATTTTTTATCATTTATTATTTCTTATTTATATATTTTTTTTATTTTAAAATGAATGGAAGACAGTAAATGTAAAGAGACAGTTGACATTACTTCGTTGTGTTTCAACATATATATTTTATATATCTTTTATATTATTTATAATTATTATTATTATTTATTTTTAATTTATATTTTAGTAATTTATATTATATTCTAATATTTTATTCGATTTTCCAATTATTGTTTCTTATGTATGCATGTTTTTGTTGGTGTATTTTGTTAGGTTTTATTTTTACTATCCATATTAATTCGTCCATATGTGTACAAGTACCAAGCGTACACACACACACTCTGAGGTTTGTCGCTCACAACTGCAACAAAATGTTGCCAGCACGACTGCATGCTAGCAACATTTACGCTGCCACGTTAGCCACATGTTGTCCGTGTGACGGCGGTTTGTTGTTGCCGGCTTTTTGGCTGTGCCGGGTGTTGTTGTTGGTGTTGCTATCCCTGGTCGTTGGCACTGTTATGTCCACCCCCAATATATTGCAGGGTAGTTTTCCCGTCTCTCCATATAGTTAATATCATCTGCTGCCGGGGTATATTCCGCCTAGCATCGGGTGTGTGTGGGAGGACAGTTGAATTAACAAATAAACGAATACTCCATGCAATGCCATTAAAGTTTGTTTTATTTATTAGATTTGAGCACGGTAATTGGGACGCTTCAGACACGAAGCTCAGAAATTATGCATATTTATTACAGATATAAAAATGTTATTATGCAAATAGTAATAACAATATAGAAAATCAATTTCAAAGATCAATGGAAATGCAGGGATGTTTTGGCAATCTTATGGGTTAATCCTTACGAGGGAACTTTATCTATAAGATTAATGACTTTTAAAGGAATCAACAGGATGTCTTGAAACATTGAACTATAATTTAAAACAAATTATATAATATTAAGAACAAAAGAACTATTTGGAAAATATAATATTTCATTGCATATTTTTGCAATTTTTTACAAGGGATTCCTGTTTACACTTGTTATCCTTTTTAAAAAATGATATTTTCAATATAAAAAGTATCTAAGAATCGTAATATTTGTAGCAAAAGAATGTCTTATTTCCATTACTTCTTCACATCGCCTAACAGTATCCCCGAGTCGGGACTGGCCCTCAAAGTTTTCAAAGTTGTTATTTTCCAAGCAGTGCTACGTCCGTTTCGTATTTACACTGAACGAGCACAATGAATGCGCTTATTTGTACGACCCGCCGCTCCTCCGACCCGCTCCCGCTCCCCCCGAGAGCAAGACGACGCCTGCCTGGCGCTAAATATTTGATGAAGCTGCAAAAGGCAGACAGGGGCAGAGATACGGATACAAGATACAAAGAGGTACAGGCGGATACAGCTGGATAGAGATAGCGCGCAGAGCATAGACAGGCTGTCTGCCAGCTACTATGTAGTGGTACTACGTCAGCTTTTCCGCTTTTCATTTGCCAAATGCAAAATGGATGTTCTTCTCGGACATGTTTGCTCTCGACTGTCAACTGCTGAGCAGAGGGACGGTCGGTCAGGAGCCTAGGTATAGAGGGAGGTGCCACAGAGGTTATGATTGTTACGAGCCCCTTTGTCACTTACCTCATTTGCACTTGAGTATTTATTTCGGCCTGCGGTGCGACTACGGATGAGGTATTCATTTATTTACACTGACCTATCCCATCTACACTGCAAGATGTTTCGTATTTTGTAGGGAGCATTGGCTTTTAAATTAATAACTTCTTAGACAGCTAAATTGGCAGGAACCTTCGACAGAATCTTTTGAATCGATTATAAAATAATAGTTTTTTAAGTCACATTTTTACCCTTTTTTAAAGGTATGGTTTTCTTTTAAACCTGTACGGATTTTTTAGGTATCTGTCATCCTTTTGGTAGTTGATTTAAGGCCAGTTAATGGTAATTTCTCTGAGTTCATGTCCTCCCCTGGCTCACAGTGGTTGCAGTGTTGACTCTGGCATCGTTTATCTTATCTGAGGATATGTCGTCGCCGGATGATGATAGCAGTGACAACGCCTTTGCATTTGTCTTCACCTCTGCTCGCCTCCTCTGCGGGGCCATATGCATGGATTGCTGGATTGCTGGTGTTGCTGTTGGGCACATGTCTTGGCATTTCCATTTCCATTTCCATTTGCATTTTCAACAATTGTCAATTGTGGAGGACGCACTGCAGCAGCACCAGCACCAGCACCAGCACCAGCAGCGCCGGCTGGGGACATTTGCATATGTAAGAGTGTGACGAGAGTACGTAACATTTGTCTGCACAACGACAAGCTCACTTTGATGCCATCAAAGCCGCCCCCACCAACAACTACAGCAACCCGGCAAAGCTTATGCACATATACAACGTCTGGCTTTTGTTTGCTCCGATGGTTGTATACAATTTGCATAAAACTCAAAAACAAACCGAATTTATTCTAAAAGCAACTTTATATTTCTCTGCCAGAGCTGGTCACCTGCTCATAGTTTCCGCCCAGCCCTGTCCTTTGGGAAGGTGAAGCAGCTGCTAGGGATGCAATCCTTGCATATACAAACCGAAACAAAAATTAAACTAAGAGTAGAGTGGGAGAGCCGACCGAGACCGAGACCAGAGCTCATCACCTCTTCATTCCACTTGGCAAAAGTTTTTGCCAGGCTGCAGCCTGCAGGTGACCTATCCCAAGGCTGGGCGTCGGTGGTAGTGACCTCGTCTGTCCTTCTCAAATGAACTTTAATTAAATGTTAATAGTTGAAGTTGCTCTGAGCGCAGTTTCTAGTCAGTTTCGGGGTAAATACGCATCGTGGGTAAACAGGATGTGGTGCTGCAGCAGCCGGAAGTGTCGAAGGTGTGATCTATCCAGGCAGGCACCACTTGACAAAGTATAACGGCTGAATTCCAGGTTGTTTTAAAATTGTTTATATGATTTAAATATTTACCCAGAGTCTGTGCTGTGATTTTTATATTTTTTAGGCTCCGTACCAAGTCCTGGAAAAGTGCTTCCCATCTAAGATAATTTAGAATCTTTGTACATTGGGAAATCTCAAAGAATTTTGAAATTAAATATAAATTGTGGCTAATATTATTTTATTTCCAAGTTCAATTCATTATAAGTACGTCCAATCTTTTTTTTTTCTATATGAGAACGTCTCTATTAATGAGATATCAATAAAAAGTCAAAATATAAATGTTAATAAACGTTCTTTTACATATA
>JAEIIH010025608.1:0-33094 GCA_018904745.1 Drosophila orosa
TTCTTCGTAGATTCCGATTATGGGGGACGATTTTTGCGAAAAAAAAATTGACCCGCCCTAGTATACAAGCTTCAGCGTGCCGGAGTTAGCTTCCTTTCTTGTTAAAGTTCGTATTCAATAGATTGTGCACAATGTACTATTTATAGTCAATCTGGAAATGCTGCCCTTCGCTGCTTTACACGTTTGGTGTTTCCTCTTATCCGAACGCAACTGGGGGAGCAAGCGGCATCTTCAACTCCACAAATTTAATGACAAAATCACGTCCTCAGTGACCTTATTTTGGTTAACATACTCCACTTAGGGCACTCACACGCTGAGCTGCTTCTCTCCGGAGACCAAAACACGCTCGTGTATCCTTTCAAGTGTCGCCTTCCTCACTGCCGAAACTTTGCCGCTTGAGCGTGGGTCCGAAAAGACTGTTTGCCAGCACATCCTCCTGCTCCTCGAGGGGAAGTTTTTGGGCGTTAAAATCTCCCTGCATCTGGGTTCTAAGCCGAGACAATAAAATTCCAAACTTGTGCTGGCCCAGCGCCCGTAAAGACTTTGAATCGGAGTCGTAGATGGGAAAGCAAATGCGAATTTAAAGGAATTCAGCCCGGCGGTAGCCGGGTGGAATAGAGGGGAAACCGATTCACTCGCCTGCAGTCCTCAACTCAATCGACAGCCCATCCTCGTCGCTCGGTCCATTGTTGTCACTGCTCAACAGCTCTGAGTGAATTTTAATTAGTCTCGAGCTGCCAATGCGAATGCAAGGGCACGGCTTGCAGCCGATAATTCTGCAGGCTAATTAAAGCAAATGAGCTTTGGCCATTGCCAGCGGAGGTTGCTGGCTGAAAATTTAAGATGAACTAGACAAGCGAGAAACTTTTAATTCTTGTTTCCAACTAAAAGTCGGGCAGGTTAATGCCGAGATACCAGGCAACCAACTTTGGAGCGGTTTTTATCACCAGCACGCGCTCCTGATTCGCGGCAGCCGTAAAGGTTGCCGGAAGATAAGGCAGCCCTGCCTCCGTCCTGAGCACACGCCCAAGTGGTTATGCCGAATTGCCTTCAAATAATGTGCCGCAATTTCGGGAAATTTGCTAAGCGTGCCGCAAACATGCATACATACATAGCTGCCGCTGATTGAAACCTGACTGGCGGTGAAAAATCCCCGCAGAGAGTGTGCCACGGGGACAGAGTCCCATTCGTCTACAGTTGCGGTCGCTAAAAACAAATACACATCTTTGTTTGCTATGAAAATTCTAGGAAATATTATGTATACATATATATTAACTTAATAAGAATTTTAGTTTTTGCTTTATTTATTGATTTAATCTTTCATTAATGAATAGATCTACTAATGTATGGATTTATATAATTGGATATATGTTTACTTTCTAAGTTTTGCATTTAAAACAAGTCATTTTTATCGACAATCGGCAATACTAAAAAAAAACTAAATTAATATACATAATTATATTATATGGGCCTTTTCATAAGGTCGCACGCGATATTCGTACGCATTCAAAGCATAAAAAACGTATGTTACATTTGTTTAATTTTTTTTATAAATGTTAACTTATAGCTCTTGCCTAGGACTATAATTGAAGCCAGTGCTGAATTTGATCGTTTGCTCGAATTCAAAAAAATTAATATAAAATAGAAGTCACTTTCGCGGCGAGCTGTTTAAACACTGATTTCAGCGAAACTTCAGGGATTGTTTTAATGAAACAAATTGTAAAATGTTATGCATTAATGTCAGTTTCATATGCTTCTACTTTCAAGCAGAAATATAAAGTAGTTAATTTTATATATTTTAAATTTAATCAGATTCGCACGCGACATTTTTTCCATCTTACTTCGCATGTTGTTTTTTACTATTTTAGTAAATTAGAAGAGCATATATTTGGTATATTCGGACTCTTTGCTTTCTTTGCTATTTGCTATTTGATGCTAGGAGAGAAAAAACAAAGCGAAATGCCTCGATTTAGATGATTTCATTAAAAGAAAACAGGTCCATTTTTATGACTTTTTTCATCAAAATAATGAATAATCTCGATTGCGCGAATATGTTTTCGAATATATCGAAATTTGTAACTAAAATAAAAATAATCACTTTAGAGAAATTTTAAGTTTTTGGCCGTGGTTGACCTTTCTGTGGATATGCCCATATTATATTATCAATTATCAATGCTTTATTTACACCTTTTTGGTTTTCGTGTTTGGTTGTACTCTTGCTTTCATTCTCCTTCTTTAGCTGAATATATTACATGTTCTTTAATTTTGTCCCCGGCTGTAGCTGAAATTTTAATTTTACCTGCGCCTCCCTCGCAGCCCCCAGCCATGAGAGACCACCGTTTACTCTTGCCGTTTTTGTAGTTTCAGCTACGCGCCATGAAACTTATTTGAGGAAAAATAATTTGGCTGGAAAAGTTGGTGGCGCCGCGCTCCGGTTGCCATCATCGGAAATTTGATGCCCGAGCTTTGACAGCCGCCAAAGTTTCACTACGTTTGACAATGTTTGCTGCGCAGAGTCCGGAATTTGTAATGCAAGTTCAAACTTTGCGCTCGTGCTGTTGTCGCACTTGCAATTAGCCCAAAATGTGGCTCAAAGTAGGATAGCTGGTAACAAAGGGTATTGGCTCGGATCTATTATCCACTCGTGCTCCAGTTCCAGTGGCTGTGTGTTTACTCGGCATTAGTTTTACGCGGTTCTGGGATCCACTCGAGCCCGGAGCCTAATGATAAGCCAACAGGGAATCAATCAAATCAGGCACGCAAAAGAAATGGCCCTGTCCCCATTAACAATGATTCATCCGGAGGGCAGGGACAGAGAATGGCAGGTTGTTTGGACAGTCTTAAGCCGTGTCCTGCGGCACTGGCCCGGCCCGCGCCCGAGTGTCAGCTGTCCGCGGCCATAAAAGCCTTTATTTGCATACTCATCGAATGCTGAAAGCCACAACGACCTTTATTACGATCTGAACGCAACGCGAAGTGGGCCATAATCGTAAAGAGAGCAAGCAATTCCCTGACTCTGTGGTGGCGTCTGCCTTTGTCTCTGTTTCTGGCCGAAGCAAGGAGCCTTGCAAGGAGCCGGACAAGGCAGCCCAAGATGTCGGAAATTGTGTACACAGCCAGCGAACCATGGGCTTCCGACAGGGCCCAGAAGAAATTGAAACGGAAGCCGAACGGAGCTGGCGACTCCTGGCCCAAGTGCTCCATCAAGTAAGGGGCCCACAATCAATCGATCGAATAGTTGGCATATTGGAGGCCATTACCGAATATAGTTTTAAACTGGGTCATTCTTTATTTTATACATAACTCCCCTAAACTGGCGGATGATTCGGTACGGCCAGCGGCAATCTGGGAGCGCGCCCCGCACACAAATGGCTTCGTGCCAGGCCGAGGGCGAGGAATTTGCGACTTAGCCAAGCGCGGCCAACTTAGCCAGTTGAAAGTCAATTTAGCGGAATGTAGCAACGACAAAATATGGGCTCCAGTCTCTGCCCGTGGGCGGACTTTGAATATTTGTGCTATTTTCCCAACTTGGAGCACATGTGTGGCGGTGGGCAGGACTCTCGGCTGCCTGGCACTTTGCATTTCCGGCCCAATTGACTTTTAATGGCTCCACGCTCCTGACAAAATAAACGCAGGCCCGAGTGCCTGAAAAACATTTCCAGCGGAGCCTAAAAAGGGTCGCGAAATATTGAAATGGCTTTCGGGTAAGATAAAAAGCAAGCCTCTTACGAGCCACTCTCCTTTTGGCGGGGCTTTGCCCAGGATGACTAACAGCTGCTCCGACTGCCTCAAATCAGATTGGAAGTCCTCCACTAAATCCCATTAATGCCCAACAAAGCGACAGCTCACTTGGAGGGGGTACGTCCTGACTAATTACTTTTCACTTGATTTCCGAAGACTCACGGAGCAGGTGACGAGGGGCCCAATGATGTTATTTTACTTTACACACTGTAAATATATTTTAATTAATTTTTTGTTTAATTCTAAGTCTAATTCTAATTAATTCTAAAAAAGAATACTTGTTCGAACGATGTACGGTTTCGTCGAAGTGCACCTTCCAAGGGGAGGTGCCTGTTCGACCCACCTGTTCCTGCTCCTCTGCCTTTCTGTGTTGTTTTTCTTTTAAACTGTCATTAAATAAAGTGCGTGTGCATTTAAGCAGGCTTTGGGCGGCGCCTAAGCCTATTATGAGGGTGCCACCTTTGCTCCTCCCGAACTCGGAGGGAGATGCCTGGCAGCAGGAGAGGTGCGATTTGATTGCAGTGCCACTGATGAGCAAGTGCCCTCCGAATGGCAACCATGTAACCTGTGTTGCCCAGCCTGTTGTGGCTGTCCAATTTAAATTCATCGCTTTCCTGTTGCGTTCCCAATTTGCCTTTCCATCGTTCGTTTTTTTTAAAACTGACGATTTTTCCCAGGCTCACATCAAGCATCATCCAGGCATCACAGTTTCAACCCCAAAAACCCGCATGCCTTCTCTCTTCCCGTAGGATTCCTGTGCTGCTACTGTTTCCTCCCCTCGATGGACTTAACCAAGCCCGGTCCCTTCCTGTTTGCCACGTGCCTCGATTTCTATTGATTTCCATTTGATGGATAGATAATGTTGAACTCGCGCAAACGAAACGAAACTCACTTTCGCAGCGAGTGAGAATTTTCAATAAACTCGACAATTTAAGCTATCTGGCAAAGCATCACCATTGATTAGCTAAAATTCATTACATAAATGGAAAGAATGAATCCAGTTAAAGCCTTATCTCAGTATGCATCTTTACAGTCGTTTACTAAATCCCAAGGAATGGTCGCCGTCAAGCAGCCAGAATAAGACCGGAAACAACTCTCTGGGCCATAGACATAAACCGGCCGGAATGCGAATCAGAATTTAGCCGCAATCAGAACACGAGTCAGCAGTGGACCATGACCACGACCAGGACAAGAACTCGGTCGCCCTTCCCTTCCTTTTCTCGTCTTGCTTGTCCGGCTTAAAGTGGGCAGCAATTAACAAGGATAAAGAAAGCGTTGCCAATGAATGCTAGGACGGGGAGCCACACCGAAGCGACTATGTTCTAAGATATTTAATAACAACTTTAAGCCTTTTTATTATACTTATCTTTTATTAACATGAATGAGTAGGATATGGTTTTATAATAAAACTATGTACATTTGTATGTACAGAAAATATTATAAATTAGTGACAACATAAACACTAACACGATATTATATTATTATTATTGTTAATTCGTGACCGTGTGTCCGTCTATCAGTTTGTCTGTAACAAATTTCGGGAACTGTAAATAAAAAATGTCCATAAGATTTTAAATATTTTTGTAGTGATTCATTATCAATCTGTTTACAATATTTCGCTTGTCACCGGACTAATTTGATGTATTTTCCGAATTGGTCCTAACATAATCATATATGGATTTCGAAACTATATCATTAATTAATAATAAAATATACATATATGTATATAGTAATAATATAATAATATATTATATAAAATGATAATATGTAATTATATATTTTGTAAATAGCAGGTTAGGTTAATCCGGAAGGCCCTCACGGGGCCACGCATAGGCCAATATGGCCCTTAGTTATCCGGGAAATTACTGGATGGACCTAGAAAGTGTTTACGCAGTTTTCGAGGTCCTTAAGGATCAAGGTGTTTTTCGATAGAATTTTTAGATAGCATCACAAGGTTTTTTCTGACTAGAAGGGCATTGAATGACTCAATTTAAGTGAACTAATTTTATTTGAGTAATTGTATTTAAATAAACAAAGTGCTCCTTCTAAGGAGGATTCCTGTGTGTTTCCATTTATATAGGGTCAACTAGAGCAAAGTGATGGTTACGCATTTGTTTTGTGTTGCCGCAAGCGTATGCCCTAAATGATGGCGCCACCCGCTAGGGTATATTGGCCAGACATCAGCCGCCTAAGCAGGTCGTTAAGGAGCCCGGGCTGGAAGGGCGGCCTGCGTGCCTGCCAACATATAGGAATAAGCCGCTGTCTGTCGTCTACCTTCCCGGACACATTCCACATAATGAGGACTTATGAATGCGTAAACATATAAAAGATAAGAGGCAAGAGGGCGGAGCGGAAGGCGACTCCAGATGGGCGTGGCACGTGCTGCTCGAACAGTGGTGTTCCGCACACTAATTGTTAGTTATTACTGTGCCGTCGATGTCATAAAGGATGTGCCCTTCCGGTCCCGTCGATAAATCACTTAGGACCACTTCTGCGGCGGTCGAAGTAACACGGTTGTGCGAGCATCGGGACCCTCTAGGATCCAGCCCCCACAACTCTCAGGAGGTGCCAAGCTATCAGTTGCCAATATCTGGTGCATCAACACGATGTGCTGAACAACAACACTTTTGACCCAGGAGACAGAAGACAGGACCCAGGACACAGGTCTATGCGTCCGGTCAGACTTTAGAGCGACTTGAAGAAGCATAGTTCCCCGGAGAAGGGTTCCGCAATTACCGCTCCACTGGCCACTGGCTTTATGGTTTGCGGTAAACGCCCAACTTAACCACTCACTCGATGCGGCTGGAAAGTGTAGCATAATTAGCTAATTGTGCGATGGACATCTGAGGTCCACTCCAAAGCCCATTTGCCTGCGAATCAGAGCCGCATTTGCGGCGAATGCCGGAGGTTGCGTGCTCACGTGTGGTCCGGATGGGAACTCAGTTACGTTGGCATAAATCAGATGCCCTTTGAGTTTGACTGCGCCGGCTGAATGGCCGAATGGCCGCACTCTGGCTCCCCGCAGTCCGAATTTGTCCGGCTCCGGAATTATCTGCCTGACCGTCCAGTTGTGATTAAGGGGGGCGATAGGTCGGACGGCTGCCAGGCACGCGGATGGACAGATTCCTCCTCCGCCCGGCCCCGGGGTCAGATTGGAGCGTTTGGAGTCCCCATTTATGGGATGCCAATAACTATTGACTCTTCATTGTGCGTGTAGGGGGTGCGGTTAGGGATGTCCTGGGATAATACAAGCCGTGTTTGGCCAATTTACATACACCAACTCCTGTGGATGCGGCCTGTGGCCTCCTGATTGGCATGCCGTAATGAAATTTTGTGTGTGTCTTTGGGCCAGATTGTATTTATTGTCTTTCCAGGGACCGTCCTGCCGATTTCCGACTTCGGTGTTGAGGGAGTTTGTGTGGAACTGTGATAATGGTTCAATCTCTGGTACTGGCCCCAAACTTCAAAGCAATTTTAAGATTTAGTCTTGATAAGGGCGACTGACGACCCTCAGAGGCCGAACAAATTGCATCGACGCTATAGGCCTATTTCGGTGTCTGGTCTTTGTTCTCGTTGCGAGGTATTAAGCCCCGACACTTTGTGGCTGCATATTGATTAAAAAATGTAACTTCTAGTATCTGGTATTATTTGCATACAATACGTCTTTTGTTCCTTTTCGACAACTAATACAAACTGCAGAGTGAAGGTATCTCCAATTTTACATTGGGTTTCTTTCAGCTGTGACTTATACACCCTAAAAAATACATAATAGAACTAAAATTATAGTCAATTCATATTACAAGCTGCTATATATCAAAAACAAAAAGGAAGCAGTGGGTAAGCTACTTATAAAATTTCTAGGAATGTATACAAAAATTACACTACTTACTGAAAGTTTTAACGAGTTTTTTTGAGAGATTTCTAAATGGCTTCGTTTTAATGTGTGAAAAAATAAGGAAGTTAGTTGTTTTCTGTACGGCTTCCTGTAATTTCTATATCCGTTTTCTGACATACTTGTCTGAGTCTTACAAAATTAAAGTCGAACTCTAAGTTAAAAAAAATTTCCATATCTCTGAATAGACCCATAGGCCCAACTGGCTAATCAGCAAATTTCTCTGCTCGACCGTTGCTTTAACCTATAGTAAAGGTAGAATTTGTTTTCTATTAAGTTTCCATACAAATGGCAGCTGTTCAATATAGTCGTCCGATCTGACCCTTTCCGACTTATATACCTGCTATAGAAATATATATACATACATATATGTATACATTCTTAAAATGGTCTGAAATACATCTCTTCGCTGAGTTGCAAACGTCTGCCTGAAATTACCACTACTAACTAAGAAACTTATTCCAGTTCTTAGAACTCAATCCTTATCCCGGTTTAAAGTAATTAAATTCACTCGTGGCCAGTGAATCCATCATCAACTTGCTGAAATCTCCGTTAAATAGTGAACCGTAATGAAAAGCAAAATCAGCCCAAGCTGAGGAGTTTTCCGTCCATCTAATATTGTACATATTAAAGAGGACCCAGTTTCACATTCAATTTCGATTTATTAGTGCTTCTGGTTTCCATTTACAATGTGAATAGCAAATTGTTATACAATATTAAAACGTAGTTATCCGTCGAATATAAATGACGTCTCCCGATCAGACGCCTTCGGGGGTTTGGGTCTCCCTCCGTTCACCTTGAATCATCCCTGCGTGGCTCTGTCTAGTAACGCAGGCGGTTAGTTACGTACCGACCCATAAGGCTGGAAGCATTGAATACAGATTATTACTTAAGCATCGAAGGCTCGGCTTTGTTATCGGTCAAAATCAATAATATGTACATAACCCCATGAACGGAGACTGTGTGTACAACGCCCTCATACCTGTACAACGCACATCCTTCTGGCAGCAAGTTATCCAATTGGCAAAACTTTCTAGTACCATTAGGGCTCTGGAATACAACACCGGTGCTCTTAACAATTATGGAATTCATTTATTTACAGTAATTGTACGCTACACTCCGCTAAGCCTATTGATATATGCAATGTTCACATTCAATAATTAGCCGGGCTGTGTTTCCATTGGGTTTTTGTGTCCGAGCTCATTAAATGCTATTTTATTGCACCGGGCCAGGTAATTACAAGTTACGTTTAATGTGCTTAGTGACTTACTTAATTAACACATCACATACATACGACTAGAGTACGGAATAACATTACACAGAGATGCGTATTAATGCATAGTAGGTTTGCTGTAACATATATACAGTGGTACTGGGTTCAGGAATATGCTAATGAAGCCACCGCTTCCGGCAGGGAAGCGATTTCAAACGGTCCAGCTCCGCGGCAAAAAAACAAATTGCCTGGCCATGCCAGTCTCCAGGTGAGCCTGGGGTCACAGGTGCAGAGTGCAGGTTGTGGGTTGCGGATTTTGGGTGCGGGTGGTGCTAATGCCAAGCGGAATCAATGGGCCATTGTGTTCGCTTAGAGCTGCTCGTCGGCCTGCAACGATACCACCACCTCCTCCTCCTCCAGCAGCTCCACGATAAGCGTGCCTCACCTCTTCTCGCCGACGGCCACCGCCCGTCCGGCAGATCCGCAGCTAGGTCCGGGGGCTGTGGCGCCTCCAGCCGCCCCGTGCCCATTTCCGTGCTGTAGCGGCATTGAGTCCTGCCTGTGAAAGCTGCCCCCTCGAGCAGCCCCGCCTCCCAGTCCTCCTCCGCCTCCTTGGTTGCTGTTCCGGTGCAGAGAGGCCCGCAGATTGCCCCCGGCGCCGCACCCACCCACGTACGTGGAGCGGCGCATCGACATCACGCTAGTGTTGTCCATCATGCCCGTGGCCGTCGAGTGCTGCCGCAGGTGCGGCTGCCGCTTGACGCAGATGCAGCACAGGTAGCGGTTGAAGTGCTGGCGGAACACCCCGGATACGCAGTAGAGGGCCACGGGGTTTACGCAAGAGTTCAGGAAGCTGCAAATTGAAAGCACACGGCATGGTTAGTCCCAATAAAAGAGCAGAAACTGGACTGCGGGCATTGTTAGCCGAGAGTATGTTGCAATCTTTGGCAGTGGGAACTGCCATTAAAATTAGGCCAGGGGGTTTTAGCTTAGAATGGCCTGTTTGGACTAAATTGGCCAGCTATCTGTGAAATCGTATTTACTTATCTTGGAGATAACTTTTTGAGGCTTAAAATAATAGGGAAGGTAATACATAAATCACCCGAAATTACAATGGTTTTCTAGTGATATGCAATGTTTCTTTTTCGTGTTCTTAAACTTCTTATTTCTTGTCAAAAGATTCAAATCAGAATAATAACAAAAGCTCTTGGCAGATCCCAATGCTTTTAAATTGTCAACCTATAAGACTTAATTGGCTCTAATTGCAAGCTGATGACATTATCACATGCTAATCCCAAGATTGTATTACTAAAGTATTCTATTTCGTCAACCAAAATCCCAAACTTGGGTGTATAGATTTCATTTCGTGTAAATTCGGATGTGCTTTCATTTATTAAAAGGTAGCCGAAGGAATTTTACGGAGTCTTCGTTGGTTCGTCCTGTCTTAGAAGACGGATTCATCTATTGAATAGATAAGCGTAATAAGCGTAAGGGCATCATTTCAAAAAAGTTTTACTCTAAGTGGCTTCAGCTGCGACGAAAACCTTAAAATTGCAGAATTTTTTTTACTTTTAGTTTTGCATACTATTATAGCGGCTTGTAAACATTGTATTAAATCACATCGATATTCACCAAATAACTTCAAATGTAGATAGCCTTCCTAAACCAAAAACTTCAATCCTAAACATGGGAGCAAGCAATCTAGCAGCACGCTAATACTCAGTTTAAACTTTAAACTATCGCTTTAGCTATATTTCCTACTCGCACTCCTATAAAACACCATAGCCTCACAGGTACCTGCTGCGTATCGCATAGACTTCATGAGAGCATTGACCGTAGGGTATCAAACATCCATTTATATCGTTGACTTTCGTTGACGGGGACTATTTATCCTGGACCCCGATGCCAGCTCTATTTTGCGGCACATTATTGGAGGGTTTGCCCATTTGCATCCACTGGCGCAGAATTCAAATTACGCTTCGTCCCCATTGCTGGGCAGCGAATTAAGCCACCAAATTGCTGACACATTATTTTGCGAGCTTTACTGCGCTAAGTGACGCCCAAAGTGGCATCAGGACAGAGGACAGAGGGGCGGGTTGCAAAGTTGTGAGGGGGCGGGCTGTCAACAAAAATAAACGTACTTTCAAGTGGCAAGAGAGCCGGCGGGGAAAGGCGGGGTGGGCATAATCAGTTTCAATTAAAAAATATGCCAGAAGCCGGCGCACCGCCTTGGGCAGTGCAGTGCAAAAATGTGAGTGAAAACTTTGAAGGAAAAACCCGCTCAAGAACAGCCATATGTAACTCTTTTTAGGTCCTTTCGGCACTCCTCGCTGTGGTATGTGTGCGGCTGGGTGCGAGTCTGGCCATAAATTAAGGGACCCTCGAGGAATGCGAGGACTGCGAGTGCATGCAGGGGACCAAGAAAAATGTTCTTTGAGCAGAATAAAACTGCTGAGCCCGCCCGACAAAGACACCCCTCACCTCGTGCAGAATCCCACGATGCGCAGCACGTTCCAGAAGTCATCGAAGTCCTCCTCGGCCGTCGGGTAAAAGTGATACCACAGCTCGAAGACATGGTACGGGAAGAAGCAGATGAAGAACACTGAAAGGACAGTTCGAAGTCCATTAGAGCGTCGCCGGGCGGTGGGCGGTGGGCGGTGTACGGTAGGCTGTAGGCCGGTCAGTGAGTACTTACCCACCACGAAGGCCACCACCATGCGGGCCACGTGACGCCGGGCCCGGGCCTGGGTGCGACTCTGCATGCTCTGCTGCTCGCCCGGCATGTCGCGGGCGCTGATGTGGAGCCGCTTGGCCATCATGATGTAGAGCGCCCCGATGATGGACAGCGGCAGCAGGTAGTAGATGAACGCCTTGGCCGCCACCATGTACCTAGAAGAGGGAGTGGTGGAGAGTTGTCGGTGACCCGGAAACTCGTGCTACTTGAACTAGAAACTGGTCCGGTTTTGGGCGAAGTCGTCATGGGAATACAGTCTCTCCCCGGCTCGAGCACGCCATTTCAATTTCCGCTTGTAATAAGAGGATTTTGCGAGATTCCCCGCATATGCATGCAGCAAGGCAGACTATTAAAATGGTCTTCCGAGGGGGAAACATTAAATTACGTCTCCGGGATGGATGACCAGAAAGGCAAAGGGAAAACGAGACCATTTCCTCCTCATTTTGTGTCTCTTAATGCTTAAAAAACACATGCCAGCAAGTGCTATAAAAAATAAAAATAAAGCATGTCGGCATGCCTGAAATGAAAAATTAGCGACTGGCTGAAGGGCGAGTGCTGCCCCAGGAAACGGCTGTGGCAGCTTCTTGCCCAGGATTTGTGTAAATTACATCACAGACAGATTATGTGGCAACAGCTGACGCCAGCCGGTCGAAAGGATTTCCGAATTGCGCCACACCAGCCACTTGGAGGGCGAGAAGGAATTAAGCCCGACTGGCAGGATGCAGCAGGCGGGCTTGCGGGTAAAGGCACGTCAATAAGGAGTCACGGCATGGGCGTGCGCAGAAGGAGCAGCTGCATCAGGTGCGGAAGAGGGGGTATTAATACTTAAACCATCTACAGGTCGAGCTGACGCTGAAGATACTGCGGCTGCGGCCGGAGGAGTGGTCGGGTCCGCACTTTGAAGTGGTTATAAATTTGGAATTTCTGTTGCCCTGCCACCTATGGAACCCCGAATCAAGGCAAACTCACTGTGCGTACTCCGGGTCACGAAAGGGGGAGCACACTTCGATGGTCATGTTGCCGTTGGCCGTCAGCACGGGGTAGGACTTGATGTCGGAGACCAGGAACGAGGGCATGCCCAGCAGAATGGCCAGAATCCAGATCATGACGGCTGTGAAGACGGTAAGCGGCTTGGTCTGTGCGATAGAGGGAACTTAGTCTGACTCTTAGCTCCTACGGGACCTGTACTTACCTGAAGCTTCCGCAGGGGATTCACGATGGCACAGTAACGCTCGCCGGAGAGGGCGGTCAGCGTGAACACGGACACGCCGATGGAGATGTCCTTGAAGAACTCGCTAATGCGGCACATGTTCCGCTCGAAGGGCCAGCTCTCCTGCGTATAAACAATGGTGGCCACGGGCACGCACACCAGAATCACCAGCAGATCGGCCAGGGCCAGCGAGAGGATGTATCTGGAAGGGGTTAGAATTGATTGGCTGCTCACTCGCTCGAAAGGAACTCTCATTCGGCCGGGAATGCCTTTGAGGTGCTGCATGGAAAAGGGAGACTCTTGACATGGGTCCTGGCGCCCATACCCGGCACCACACTCGGACGCCCTCAAAGCAATTCAGTGATGTTCCGCTGGAGGAGCATGTAACCCAGAGCGGGAGTCAAGGTTGCGCAGCTTAAATTGTTATTAAACGAATGACAAGTGGGGCTGCTGGACTATTTATAGACCCTTTGTATGTCGTTAGTGAATACTCTCTTGTCTATATCTATACAAGCGCGAGTCTGTATGAGTGTGCGGTTAGTCGAAAGTGGGTTTCGACATTTTGAAGCATGTAAGCTGTCCTTAGACCCATACAGTAACCGCTGAAGCACTCGTTCAACTTGGGTATGGAAGTCAAAGCACAAGCGTGACTCGGGGGGATGTCCTCCGGCAAATCGCTTTGACATTGACACCCACGACCTCCCACGTGAGCGTGCGGACGGGGGAATCATTAGGGCTCTGGCTGACGCGCTGGCTGGCTGATTGCATGTGACGTGAATTCCAACCTGACACATTACCAGCCCCCTCCTGTCTAGACAAACAGTCGCGACAAAGTAGGCAAACGAACTGCAAACTTTAGCTCCGACGTCAGGCCGACAATCGCAGGCGCAATCACAATCACAATTACTATTACAATCACTGACCCTCTGATTGCAGCCCGTTCAGGCGAAAGTGTGGAAAGTGGCAATTTGCGGGCAATCAGTGGCGAATTATGACCACCTGCAGCTCCTGGCCGGGCCACACCCCCTCCTTCGGTCTACTGGATTCGTGAGCTCCCATCCAGCGTGGGCTTCGGTTTAACAAAACTTGAGCCAAGACAGAAAGGGCTGCTGCCCCCCTCTGTCACTCAAAGGACACTGAAACTTTTGATTGAATCTACATTTGAATTTATCCGACTTTCGCCAGCTACAGACTGCATAGTGGGCCCGGGAAAAGTTAATAAACATTTGCATACCCACCCCAGCTAAGCCGCCAGCTGTTGGTCTGGCTCGGCAGCATAGTTTGGAAAGACGAAAGGGACTTGTCTGGGCTGGATGTAAAGTGGTATTTGTGGACCCCCCGCTGCGTACACGCAATGCGACGACATCCTTTGGAATTATTCCGAAGTTTATGCAACAAGCCAAGGGATGTAAACTCGGTTATCGATTCGAAAGTGTGCCAGCTTGCCAACTGCGGGTCAACCAGCGATCATGACTGAGTGGAAACCGAATGTATCTAAGAACTATTAATGTATTCAGCAGAAAACAGAACTCGCAGCCGGCGCTACGTTATATTGGGATTCGCAGACAACAGATTGTTTGACACAATTTTCTTTGTTCGATTCTTCGAGAGTGTCGGGGCCCCGGGCCCCACTTTAATTTACTTTGAGGGCCGGGCAAGGATGTGTCTTCTGGGGAAGCAATAAAATCAAATGCAGCTCATAAGTCGGCCCATGAATTTTGAGAAGCAATTCAAGGGTTCTTTCGGGGAGTGACGAGCTCATTTCGAGCCCAAATGTGCGGCCATATAAACACATTATTATTTATGGCCCGCGAGGGGTGTCCCTGGAACAGGCAGACCGTATCTGAGCGGAAGCCCGCCAATAAATATTATTCCAGGCATCTCCAGCACTGCCACAGCCGCCCTCTGCGACCCCCGACGGCGCGCCTAATATCCACTTACGTGTTGGGTATGTTGCGCATGGAGCGGTGCCTAAAGAAGATGATGACCAGCGTGCCGTTGCCCAGCACGCCCACGATGAAGATGAGCGTGTACAGCACGGTGACAATGTATGTCTCGGGGCGGTCCAGCACTGGCACATACGGGACCATTCCGCCGTCGATGCTGGCGTTGTGCTGCTCCGCGCCCGCTCCCGTTGCCAGGAGGACGCTGTCGTTGTCCCCGCTTCCACTCCCGTTGCCGCCTCCGCCACTGCCACTGCCACTGCCACTGAGGGGGCCGTGCGCCAGACTGGCTACCAGCGCCTGGGCTATGTCCATTACGTCCGTATCCACGCTTTGGAATGTCTGAATGCTGCTGCTGTGCGTGCTGCTTTATGGCCTCGCTTCGGCCACTTCCGCTTCCGTGAGTCTGCCTCCGAAAGCCGCAGGTCCGGGCTTTTTGTTCCGAGCTTATGTCTGGGGCTGTCCTGGAGCCGTTGCTGCTGGTGTTGCCAAGCTACCGTGTTTTATTTTACACATTGTATTTGGCCCTGGCCACAGTGCGCTGCCAGTCGCTTGTCGTTTGACTTTCGCCAGTTGGCGCCGGAAGCTGATGCTGCGGGAGAGAAGACAGAAAGAGAGTCGGTTTCCGGTCAGTTCGCATGCAGTTAATACCTAATTTAATTGGGGGTGCAGCAGATGCTGCGGTTTATCTGGACGGGCGAATGAATTACCTATGCAACGCATAAATATCCACATAAGCAGCGGGTGCAGCGGGGCAAACAGAATTTATGATTCGGCAGATGGGGCCGAGCCATCGCCGTGTGTGTTGTGCGTGTGTCGTGTGTGTATCTGCATAATAAAGAATCTCTTAACATGCATTTGTTGACCGTGTTTGCATTACATACCATTTTACAGCGCCCATAAACATAAATTGCGAGAGATTCCCCCGGAACATTCAGAGTCCCTGCAACATCCAATTATTTCTGGCCTTCCAGCTCAGATTATCTCTCACGCTCAGTTGCCGCTTCCGTATCCACAAATTCTGAGGCCCGCCAACCCGCTCCACGGAGCCAACTAATACAAAATCATTCGTGTAGAAGCAAATACTTTCAAGTCGCAATCAGACGCACTTATCCCCCAAGAAGAAAGCGAGGCTGAGCCTGACCCGGAGTCTGAGGCGGACTTATCTCGGCACCCGTCGGATTGCGAGGGCGATGTTGTCTGGCACCCCTCGTTCGCTGTTGTTCGCCGATACTGCTTCAATTTCAATTTGATAGCAGATTGCCCCAGCAGTCCTTCCCATTTGCCATTGGGGCAACGCCACCGATTTCGCTTCGTTGTTTATTTATTTCGATTGTGGCCTACGAGTCTCATGCGTGTTGCCAAATGAAATTCCATTAGATTCGTGAGACTATTCCGAGCAAATCCAATCAAAGGGGCTGCGGAAAGTGCACTTTCTTTGGTCGGGGGCCTTACCTGCTGGGCCAACGGTGCATTCGCTCGGCTCGAAATGAAATATTTACGCAGAGCATCTTGAAAATGTTTGCCGGCCTTAAATTGTTGACGGGCTCGGTCGGAGGAGAAATAATTAATGGCCAGGCCATTCATTTCATTGTTCTTTAGCTCGGAGGTGAAATTTCTCTTCTTTTTTTTGACAAAGCCAAATGTACAATGGCATATGTTGGTCCGCCATAAAGGGTTGTTATCACAGTCGTAGCATAAGGGTTTCGTCCCTCCTCGTCCTCACTGACCTCTGCCCACGACTTCTAAATGGAATCAGGGTCAATTGCTGCCAAATAGAACGCTCAGCCGGTCCTAATAGCCTTCACAAGGAGCAGGAGGAGAGGAGCGGTGGGAATAAATAAAATTTCACACAAAGTCAAACCCATGTAATCAGCAGGGTCGTGAGCTTTTATGATTTCATCCATCTTTTGTGTGTAAATCGAACTTAACCTTCAAGGATGGCTGCAAAAACAGGACTTTTAGGAAATAGGCACAGCTTTAAGGTCTGCTCTTTTCCCGACGCGATCCCTCTGTTCTGTGGCTTCGTTTCATCTTGTCCCTCATAAATTCGCTCCGCGCGTCAATTATTTATGCCACTAAAAAAACTGTCAGCAAAATGTCAAATATGTAGCTTCTGGCAACAACAAAGACCACGCCAGCAAAGGAAAACTTTTTCGCTTTTTTGGCTGCGGAAAACTTTTGAATTAGGACTTTCTACGTTTGCGTAAAGCGGAAAAGTTAAAGTGTCCGCCTAGTGCTAGTCATAGTCCGAGACGGTGGACATGCAATTCAGTGAGGGTTCCATAGTGATTCCTTGGGGACGCCAGTAGGCGCCCAAAAGTCATCACCAATAAGAGAAATGATTAATTTTCACCGCGTGGACACGCCCCAAAGACAGACGGGACAGCCTTCAATCGATTTAATTGAATTTTATTTTTACCTTCCCCTCATTAATTTCAGTCGTGTCTCCGCCGTTCAGGACCTTAAAGAGTGCGCATTCTGGCGGTGAGACTGTAAAACGCAGCCTTGGCAGCCATAAAAAGATGTTGTAAGCGCTTGTCTAGGTAAAAACATTTATTTATGATTTAGGCTTATTGTACGAGCTGAATCCATTCCAGTTTTAGGGACTCGTGCCCCCCGCAGCCATTGTTTCACGGAGGACTCCCGGGCACCCCGCCGCGACCAACGGCATCGCCAGAGACAAAGTCAGATAGGACTTGTGTTTTGGTAGCCAGAACTGGATGCCCGTCGTTCGCGCTCTTACGTGTCAGATAAATCATAGGGCAAACATAATTTAATACACTTGCGTGCCTCAGATGTAGCTGCGGCAACGCGGCGTATGTGTAATGCGGCATGCCGGTTAATCATTCGCCGTGTTTTGTGCGCAGCCAAGCCGAATAATAAGCCTGGCGGGAGTGGGCCGCTTAAAGCCACGCTTAGCGACGCTTTAAGGTTGCCAGGAATCAGAATCCATCACTGCAGAGTTCCTCGCCTAATGGCAGCTCATTATGGTCCGTGCCGCTCTAATTAGAGTCAAAAATATCTGATGTGCCTGAGGACGGGACGCATCCTTAAGACAGGACATATTTAATATGCGCTGAAAGGTCCGCGAGTTATGCAAATTTGTGCTCGCCCATCTATCTCGGCAAACGCTGACAAAATTATGCGCCGTCGCCGCTCTACTGAGTTACGGCGCCGGAGGCCAGACACAGCAAGATGAACGTCCCAGCCTCGCCCGCAGTCCTGGCCATTAGGCACCATTGGAGATGATTGAACACAGTGCGGGTTAAGCATTTCCGGAGTAGTTATTGAGAGGGATCCACCCCGAAAGAGGGCTGGCCTTGCGTTAGATGTCGTTCTGGACACTCACTAACACTTCAAATCCAGAACTCGAACGCATACAGAAGAATTCATAAATCAGCAGCTAGTTTCCGCGTTAAATTATCAGTATGTCGAAGAGGGTGAGCATTGTGCTGCCCGACGAGATGCCTTTGAGCCAGACAAAAAGCAAGATCGCGCAGAGACCCAAGACCATCCTCAAGAGCGCCATTAAAGGCGCGTCCAGATCGGAAGTTGTGCCACCCGTGTTTGTGTTTGTCAGCCCGGAGATCAGTGGTAGCTCGGAGGCCTCGACCCAGTTGACCACCATCGCTTCCCCGAGCGAAAGTTCCCTCAACAATTGGCTTCGAAGGGAGTCCTCGGATGGGGGATCCTTGGACGTTGAGGCGGATGCAGCCGTAGGGAACTGTGCCCTGGTGCGCACAGGGTCATCGAATATCAACTTGGAGACCTCCTGTTCGTCCATCAAGCAGTTCCTCAGGAACACGGTCGCCTTGGTCAGAGCAGGAGAGTCCTTCACGTCTGTGAAGCACCTTTTCTACGACTTCATCAAGAGCAGCAGCGGCCGCAACTCGCTCTCCAGCCCCTCGGAAGAGGAGCTCGCAACTCGCCGTGTGACCGAAGATTCCAGCTCCCAGCTCGTCCGCAAGGAAAACCCCTACCTCAGCCAGTCGAACGACACGCTTGTGTCGAACAACACGCAGATAACCACCAGTTCGTACCCCAGCACGCAGATGACCACCAGTACGAACCGCTTCAACTACCCCCTGAAATACGACTTTTCGAGCAGGTGGCTCTCGGAGGTCTCCCCGCTGACGAGCTACACACCCAACTCCACCCAAATGAGTTCCAGGGAAGCTGGCTACCACAGTGATGTCTCCCAGAAATCCAACGCTTTCGTTCAGGCACAATCAAAGAGCCAAGACCTCGTTTCCATTGAGACACAATCGAAAAGCCAAGAAGTCGCCTTGGCAAGCTCTGCTACACTGCCTGCGGAGGGCGGAATGTCATGCAGTCCCTCGGAAAAGGAGTTGAGTCCAGACCAGCCTCAGGGCGATGAAGTCAAGCCATCTCCCGGATTGCCAGAGACTGCAACCCTGGTGAGCGATGTCTGGGTAAGCAGAGAAATTCGCGGTCGCGGGGGCTCCAGTAGCAGGTCCTTACAAAAGATTCTAAAGCGCACCTCGAAAAGCTCACCCTGGAGGTCTCCCAATATGTCACCTCGGAGAGATGCACCTATCCCTGCGGCATCGGAACCCGCATTCGTACTGGCCAGCCCCCCTGAAGCCAATTCCCAAGACGGTCAATCGGCAAGATCGAGTGGGTCAAGCCAAAGAAGTAGTCAGGGGTTGGTGCGACAAATTGCAAAGAAGACGCCCCAGGTGTCACCCAGAACCTCTGTAACTTCTAGCATTTCGCAGAAGGCGGACGAAGTACTGGGTGAGGAGCCAAGTTCCCAGATTGAACGAGCATCCAGATCCTCCGATCTGCAACGAAGTAGCCAGATTTCCCGTAGAGTAAATTTCGTGTTCGCCATTGTCAGTCCCGAGGAGGGGGGCCCGAGCCAGCCAGAAGAGAGCGCTGACAGGAACGTCGAGGAGAATTCCTCCTGCCGTACGTACCAGGAGGAGTGTTGTTGCCACCACTGCCAGGACATGCGGAGGGCCGTTAAGCGGGTAGAGTACTTCCAGTCGCCCGAGGGACAGAAGAGGATGGAGTCCAAGCTGCTGGCCAAGAACATATTCATGGATATCTGCGCGCTGTCGATGGTGCGTAAGGAAATCCAGGCCGATCTGTACGGCACACGCACTCATCCGCCGGCGCGCGTCAGCTACCCGGTGAGCATCTGCGGCGCGTCCCGCCTTGACGGCGGATCACTCACACTTAACTGGTTCACCCACGACCTGGACTGCGTCGACCACTTCGACTTCTTCGTGGATGGCCAGCCCAGCAAGAGCGTCTTCAACAAGACGGCCACCTCCACCGTGCTCATTGATGTGAACGCCTGCACAACGCATCATCTAAAGATGCGTGCCGTGCCCGTGCGGGGATACGGGGCAGAGGCCTCGCCGGTGGACAAGCTCATGTCGGAGCTGGTTGCAGGCCACATGCGGAATGTGCGGCAGGGCCAGCTCTTTGCCAGCTGCATCAGGTGCCTCGACGCCGAGCCCCAGCGGTCGCTGGTGGACTTCTGGACGGACAGCGAGTTCCTGTACATGCCCACCTGAACCCCGCCTCCGTGCCAGGAGTGCCGCTAATAATGATTTATGAACAGTGTGCCAGGTCCAGTTGGGTGAACATAAATTGATTACTTTAATTTCGGTGTGTTGCTGACTAATCGCCGGACAGCAGTGGCTTGGGGATCCCCGGAATCTGTTTCCCACTGGGCCAGGCACTGGCTGGTGCTCTGGCCATCAGTCAACGAGGCGTGTAGACAACTTCACCTGTCGCCTTTATTTAAAAATTTATCGTAATCTGTGCAGGCGCCCGTCGGCCTCCAGCGGTCCGCAATGATGAAGCTGTGTGCCTTTATCAGTGGCCCACAGGCGCGTGGCACCGGAATTCGCAGTCTGCGTTGAGCGGAGTGACTGGGGCTGACGTAGGCGTTTCACTCGCGCGGATCTGTCAGAGATTTCGGCCACGATGTGGCATGATTAATTATTTGGCAAATATTTGACGCTCCCGCCGCATGCTGCCCAGTTGGCGTTGCCATGGAAATCGGTGAAAATCAAAATAAGAGTCTCAGTGCTGTAAGCAGGAGCGAGCTAGGGGGAAACCCAGTGCTGAGTATTTTAATTAATTTTCACTTTTGCCCGACTAGTGAGCATTCCATTGGCCATGTGATGGACAGCTGGGGCCAAGTGCTCCACCGCCCCTCGCCCGCTGTCCCTCTCACTAGTGCGCCTCGGAACTTTGGCTTTTGCTTTGTTTGGTTTCCTTTGGCGCGTGATTGCTCTCGAAATAAACAAGGGGCTGCGGCGGCCGTCGTAGTTCATTTCCGAATATTTTCATTATTTTGTTAATTTCATTTATCGCTGATGCTCTCCGCAGTCAGCAGGTCATTTTTCCATTTTTCATCCCTCCAAGCCTCCGTTTTCGTGTGCATGTTGCCACGCGGCGGATACGCAATTTATTACAGTCGCATCTCGCGGCGTACTTTCAATTACTTTTTATGGTTATTATCATGCCCCATGCTTTCCTCTAACGCTGCTTTATGTGCTGCAAGCAGTTGGCCGAATATTTTAATTGATTTCATGTGGTCGGAGCTAGCAATATAGGAGCTACTCTGCCCAATCCAAATATTTTGTAAATATTTGGTTGCCTGGCAGACAGTGCATGTCCATCCCCCGAGTTGTTTACGCCGAGCTGTTTATGGCGAATTTCTTTGCTCCATATCAGTTCATCTAATGGCTCGGCGATCGTTGCTTTTTACTCGGGACGTAATGAGCCTTAAGTTGTTTATCTCGCCCATAAAGAGCTGGGATATGGGGGAGCTTTGGTTAGTTTCTGCAGCAGGTAATATGTATTAATTCGCCTATCGCAGACTTCCGGTCTCTGGTCTCTCCTAGCGGGAGAAAACTCTATGATCCAGACACTCACTCGAAAATTCATTACAAATTGTTTAACTGTGACAAGTGGCCCCCATGAGGGCCATGTATCACATAATGTTTCGACACTGGCATTTGCTCAGAGGTGAGGTGGATGGTTGCCCCAATGTCGCCTGGACCCCTATCTCCCGCTCCTTGTTTGCTTGTCAATGCCACACACACTCGCATTTGATGCATGGCAAGGCCCTGTGCCATTGAATTGAATTTTCGCGATACTGTCTCGTACTCCGGAGGGGAAACCGAAAAACAGAACGGTCGGAGCAGAAACAGTCGGTTGGAGGTGAGGCAGGACTGGCAGTGGTATTTCTGAAAATAAGTCTAGTTCGAGTGGCTTGGCCAGGAATGTAAACAAGAACAGCAATTTTCGGGAGAGAACTTGAGACATGGGCAGTGGAGCGTTTTTAAAGAAAATAAAACCAAATATCTGCTAGATTTAATGTTTGCCTTGTCCATTTCTCTTCAATCGAACTACTCTGGTAAAAATAATATATTTTTCTTAAAGAAATATACTCCCAAATGTATATGATTTACTACTCAAATATATAATTTGACTAGACTAGTTGAGCGGAGTTCACCAAATTGAGCGACTGAAGATGTTCCTTCCGAATTGTTGATTCATGTTCACTTGTTCACTTTTCTGCACTTTGATAAGTTTGTTTCACTTTGCTCATTTTGTTCACTTTGTTAATTTTTTCTCATCTGTTCAGATACGATTTAGAAGCAGAATCTCATAAATCATTGGATATATTTATATACTATATTATATTTGTAACTTTTTAAATAATCATTACTTTTTCTAAAAAGTATACCTGGTTAGTTAAACGTATTTTGTAACGTATAGTATTTTTTTAATCATTAAAATTCAGTACTCAAGGTCTGTTATGACCACTGAACAGGTTAGAAAAGCAAATGAGCAACTCAGCAGTGACCAAGTGAGCTTTATGAGTGAGTTGACTCTTTTGAAAAAATGAACAACTGAACCCAACTGAGCCGTATTCACCCAACACTACTTAAGACCTCATCTGCCTTAACCACCTTTTACAGTACAGAGCTCCAGCCCAAACTTCTTTGGAAAAAATTACAATTTCCCAGAACAATTCCGGCCCACACTAATTGTGTTTGGTGGCACAGAGCATATGGCAAACCTCGCCCTGGCCAGGAACAGGCTTCTGACGCTTAAGGAGAACTCGACTCGGACGCCCAGCTGGCTGCGGTTTGCGGCTTAACTGAAGCCTGATTTGGTCAGGCCAAAATAAATTAGGACCCCAAGGTAGCAAAATAAAAACAATTTTCTTGGCGCTCAATGGGAAATTAAGCGAGAACACAAAGGGCGGTCCTCCCACGGTCACCCACGTTGGAGGAGAATCGGTGAATGAATTTGTATGCAAATTAATCATTTGCCTTTTATTTGATTTTTTCTTTTCATTTCATTTGCATTCGCCCTGCAATCGCATTATTTGCTAGCTGAAAAGATAAATGCGAACACAATTCTGTTGTTCTGGACGAGGTGGAGCTGCGACTAGTGTGTGGCACACGAAAAAGAATAAAAGATACAAGATACAAACGTCTTTCTTTTTGCGACTCCTTGGGATTATTTATAGCCCTTTGTGGTCCGTGTCCAGTGGGGCACTGGGGGATTGGGACACGGAGAACGATTTTATGATAAATGGCTCCAGTTAATCTTCGGGTCCGAGTGGCCCTGGAAGCCTGACTGGTGTGTTATGCCAGCTCGGACACTTGAGAGCGGAGTTTCTAACGGAGCCACCTGCCCGGAGACGGCCTCATTTCCCAAAGGAGTAACTTGGCTTGTTTGATTAATTTACACCCGTTCTGTTCATCAAACCACCATCATCATCGTTCCCCCACTGGTTGATCCCGATGTGACAGCATTAGCAAAAACAGAAGCCCTGAAGTAAATCACTGCCCGCAATTAATCATTCGTTCAGTTCAGAGCATTAGCCGCGGACGCCCAGTAACCGCCGGCGATGATTTGAACGCAGCCGTACTTCCATTTATCAAAAGGCGCAAGGCGGATCAAGTCCCATGAGCCAGGCAATAGCGGGAAATGACTAATATCTCATTATTGGACAGGTGAGTCCTGTCGCAGCGACAGCAGACGAACAGCTTCCTGTCAGCGACTCCGCTCACCTGTCAGCCAGCGCGGAACAGTGAGTGAGCCACAGACGTCGACAGCTGACGGCTGTCCCAGGGACCGATTGCCTACGCCGATATCCTTCGCATATTCAATTTCCTATTTACGCCACGCACGGCTGACTGGAGTGGTAATCGAATTCGATCCGAGTGTTGCAAGCTGCAGCCAAATGGCACACAAGTGGCTGAAGCATCTGCCTCGTAGAAGATGTGTTTCCAGGCAGACAAGGTGTGAACCAAGATGCCACCCAGGGCGGAATAACCAAGTTAGTGCCCGGGAATCCTACGCCAAAGGTAAGCGTGCCAAATGGACGCATTATGAAATTCATTTACGAAATGGATGAGGCGGCCGCGGCAGGCATCGTTGCATATTCATCAGTTAATAGGCGGCACCACGTGCTGGCACAGCAGCCTAATTATGCCGGACTCATCATAGCCGCAATCCGAGCAGGAGCCCGGCCTGGTACTGGGCCTGCCTGGGCCTTGCGGCCATTAATAACCCGCGCAGACATTAATCAGTTTTATGTAGCAAATTAATTCCCCAGTCCGGCGAAGGAAAAAGTTGAGGCCAGCGAAAATGGCTTTAAAACTGGTGGTAACTGGGGACAATGTAAGTGGAAAAAGTCTACAATGGGCCATCGAAAAATGGGGAAATGAAGCTGGGAGGAAGCGGAAATCATAACGAATGCTTGGCGAAACAACGAGAATAATCTGGAGAAGCCATGAAGGCAGCCTGTCGTTCAGTTTTAAGGGCTTAGGTCTCGGATCCGAGCTGCAAACGGAATTGCAGAGCGAAAACTCAATAAGAAGATTGGAATGTTGCCAGCATTTAATGTTCTCATCAATAAATCAGCCAAAGGAGCGGGGGAACCTTTAAGCCGGGGAGCAATTTGGATCACAAAAAGCTATAAATGGCTGTGTTACACATAAATATCAATTTTCCGGGGTCCCAGTGACAACATGCTCGCAAATAAATATAATTTATTATTACTTACTTCGCGAGAGATTGAAAATCATGAGAAGCCTAGGGAACGACAGCCCACACCTTTTAAGGGTCTATACAAATTTATGACATTCTCTGGCCTGTAATTTGTAGGAAATTAAGAGGGGAAAACCAAATGAGTAACCAGGGAAAACTTTGCTATGGAAATTGCTGTCATATTTCGCTCGGCAATCAAAGAAACTTTCCCCATAGAAATATGAGATTGCGCAAAAATGTGAGCCCCGCTTTGACTCGCATGACATAATAAATCCCTCAGTTAAGCTGCTCAAATGCAGATTTTTCCTATTGCACCAGTGCAGCCCTGTTGACACCATGCAATCCATTAACATCAACCTAGAGCCCTGCCAGTCCTCTCCGGTGACCACTCCATCATGCAGTGGGGCGAAAGGAAAGGAAGGACGTGGGATAAACATAATGTTTGCATCTGTCATTGCGTCCATTGCGGTCGAGTGGGAGCGACTGGCAACTGCCAGGAGCAGATTTAAGGCCCGGCCAAACGCTCAGCTTCGATACGCCAACCACAAAGTATTTGGTCAAATATGAGACACCATGCCACACACCACTGCCCGCAGAAAACGCCACAGTCAAATGGGAGTCAAGTGCAGGCCTTAAACAAATATGGCCCTGCGGGCACATTGCGTATTCGCGGTGTGTGCGTTATGCGCTATTTCAATTTTAATAGCCGCGAAACTTTTCGGGCTCCGAAAGCAAGCGATTGGACCCGCAAAGAGGTTGCAAAGTCCCGGGTAGCATGGTCGACTATTTCAGGTTGGACATGGAAAGGATATTCGTTCCTTTCCTAGGGTATCACACAGTCGAGCCACTGCCCAGGGAGCACACGGAGTCTGCGGCCAACGTGTGGCAGCGAAATTTTCGCCATTAAATGAAGCGCGTCGCTGCCGCACCATGAATGCGTGAAAATTTTCATTGTGGCGCCGACAACAAACAATTACACAATCCAAAGAAAATCAGCAGACAATGTGTACGCAATAATTAGGGAAACTCGGAGCTTTCCGCTCGGATATCTGGATGTGGCACTGATTGCGCCGCCTAATTACCCTTTCATTCGTCCCCTGAGCGAAGTCACCTATCACCATCAGCCACCATCACCCATCAGGTGAGTGACAAATTTGATCTGATCGCTGCTGCTGTGGCCCTGTCACGTGCTGGCTGTGGATTTGCCCGACTGATTGACTTATGCTAATTTCCCCGCCTGCCACCTCTCCGATCATCCGTGAAACTCACCGAGGGATGTGACACTGACAGGTACGGAATCGAATCGAGTCAGGGATTCTGCCCTATTCCGAAGCATTTCCTCTCCTTATCTGCAGCTTATCCTCGGGCCTGAGGCACTTTATTTATTCTAAGCTGTAAACATCCCAGAATGGCGGGGACTTTCCAGGATTGCCTTTAATGTGGCTCCTTCCTCTCCGGATCGTGGTCGGGGTCCGCGTCCGCATCCGGGTCCGAGAACGTACGAAGTTAATTAGATCCGAGAGACCCCGCTGGCCTAATATGGCAATCGGAGCAAACATGCGAAGGCCAGCAGGGGGAGTCGACCCTCGGCACTGACCGCCTTGGAAACAGGGCTCCTAGGAACCCGGAATTATCTCCGCTGAATTATGGAATAATTTGTTGTACGAATTGCGCCCGTAACACGAGGGCGGAGGAGGAGGTCGTTAGCTACTAAATGGTCTTGGGATGCAATCCAAAGAAACAAGTTTAAATTCGATTACAATATTTATAAGGCTCTCGCTCGTAAGGAGATGATAAGCAAATTAGCTGGGCTGAGTAATAACTTTCGGGTTGTCATGATAATAAGAAGACCAAGATGCTGCGTCTTGCCTATTTGCCCCCGAATGACGACACGTCGTGACGTAATTTAATTAATTTTGTCAAACTTTTTCACATTCAAACAATGAGTTTCTGTCGATGCCTGCCAGAATAAATAATTTAAAATGTCTTTTGGCCCTGTCATCAGAATATCATAACTTTCTGCCTTCTGTTGGCATTCATGAAAATGGGAAAAGAATGGGTGAAACGTTTACGAGGATTACACTGGAAACAAATGGTTCTCGGAGTATTTGTAAGCCAAGCTGACCAAATAATATGTCAGCTTAAACTTCAACCTATTTTAAACCCAGGAATCCTTAAGTACTTACCAAGGCGAATGGAACAACGAGGATCACTAATCCCCAGATAACTACAATTGATTTTCTGTTTTAAGCACTAGTTGCGAACTGTTTAGTTTGGAAATAAAAACAGATTTAAATTTCCCAGAATAACTTGACACTCCACCACAAGATAGCACTAATGGATTTATCTCTGCTGAGCGAGCACACCGGTTACTTGGTTCATTATTGGGATTTCAGTTTACGTTTTGCCTGACCCAGAGAGACGTGAGAGAGGTACCAGCGACCTCGACCGTTCCGGCTGAATCCGTGCACAGGACTAACTTGGCCAAGTCGGCGGATCCGGCGCTGAGGTCTGCGGCTCCAATAGGTTCCAAAAGCGCGCCAAAGCCAGCGTCCACAGCGAACGGAGCGAACACATTCCACCACGTGCGAGGAAGTGCGCACGCTCTGCACGCCGCCTGACAAAGGCGTTGTGGGAGATGCCGTACATATTCATGTTGTGTTCATCTTTGGAGCCATCTGTTGCCGGGGCTCCTCTGCGAATTTCATTCATGAGTACGCGCACTTTCACGCTCTCAATGGAAAACAGACGAAATACTTTGGGCGTTCTCGCGTTGGTTCTGTTTCTGTCTAATGGCATGTACTTATTTATAGCAGCTATTTGGGCCTGTGCTTAACATACTCATAATTCGCTCGCTGCGGAGTTCGGTTGGTTGAATGCCTTATTCCGAGAACGGCCATTGTTTTAAGATAATATCTATTAGGTGACTAAGCTAAAGAAACCCCAAAGGTTTTCACACGAAAATAAGGGAACACTTTGTAGCAGTAATCCGTTTATTTTGTACTGGCTAAGCTAATAGGTAGCACTGGATAGCACTGGGAACAGTTAGTGCTTTCCCTAACTGTCATCTCAGGGCAAACTTAGTTAGCTAAAATTACGTAAGAACTATATATAAAAAAATAACATATAAATACTTACATACGTAATGCAGTACAATTCTTCTGCAAATGTGTGTTTACTTATACAACGAATTTGTTTGCGCTTCGGCAGCTGCAGTTGCGATTACTATTGATCAGTTCCATGGGCGCTGATATATAAAAGCCGGCAGACTATCAGTTCCCTCTTGAGTTCGGAAAGAGATCTGTAAAGATGATTGCCACGTGGGTGTGCTTTTACCTGGTGCTCATCGCCCTTTTCATGACGTTCCTGGCCCCCTCTACCGAGGGCTGCTTCATCCTGCTGGCCTGCCTGCTGCAATCTCCCTTCTGTCCCTACAACGCGACCGCCTCCGGATGATGGATTACTCGTGCAACACACCACACCCTCCCACACCAAATAAATAACCACTTTGCACTGAAAATATAATCGCGATGCAGCATGATAAGCCCCGATTTTAATCCTCGCGGAGAAAGGCTTTTCTTACGAGGACTTTGTGTAATATAACAAGGCTGGGCGTGTTCACATTAGCTATCGAAAGGAAATAGGAATCAGGTTTTATTCTAAAGGCAAGTGGTCGTGGGACCGTGACAGACAAAACAAAATATCTAAGTATTTGGGATTCCGGGAGTAAGTAAACCTCGGCCGGTAGCATTTAAAATTCATTGCCACGACTGCGATTCGGCCTTTAATTCAGACACGCTACCATGACGTTTGGTACTCACACGTGTTGCACGCGATTGTTTGTCCAACTGGGAGCAGCCCACGCACTCAGTCGGGCACCCGAGCTACCGGGTCTACCTGGCATATGAGTGATATTTAATTAATTGCCATCTCTGGCTGTTTGTACTCGGTAAATTTGAATTACAGACCGGGCAAGTCAAAAAGGCAGGGGAGGCAGAGAGGGCAGGTATTCTCGGGTTCGCACACGCGTGCCGAGTCCTCCCACCGAGGTCACCACCCCGCAGGCTCCAGTCTGTCGATGGCTGAGACGAGGAGCAAAAAGCCATTTGGAGCGGGGGGCGGAAACTTTGACACGACTTGGCGACGACAGCTTGCTACATTGTGGCGCCTCTACGCAGCCCCACCTTCTCACCTTGGGCTTTTACACCTTTTCAAACACTTAAAGTTGACTTAACACCGATTTGGTCAATTGTAGTTGCGAAATTGGAAAAAGGTAAAGGCACGAGGAACGCATCAAATATCTTTTGTAAAAAGTTAAATAAAATAAGAAGTTCACAGCTTGGGCTTAACTTGCTTCGACTCAAGGGTGTCCATGTGAACTAAGGTAAATATTCCGCTCAGATAAGAGTGTTAGTTGTTACGTCGTTGCCAATAAATAATTTTATAATTGTATATTATTTCCTTGGTTTTAAGTGATGCCCAAACCAGAAACTGAGAGTGAGAACTTAAGTAATAAGCAAATTATTTCTGGATTTATGAAGCCATCATATATGTGACACAGTGTCAATTAAGTAACAACAACAGTTGTGTTCTAAGGTCTTGTTATTATTTTAAAAAGAACTGCAGAGCACCACCGCAATATACATTACTGAGCTTTGTCTTAATAAGTTTATTTTGCGTAAAATCAGTATTGCACACGATAAGCGTAGACTACGACTGTATTATAACTGTACTGCTGAAACAGGCAGAAGTGGGATCACCGACTTACGATATAAAAATAGCACACTACGCAGACACATTTAAACCCTCAGAGGCTAGCAAAAAAAGATCGAAAGAAAATACGACAAATAAACTCACAAGCATTGACTGCTAACTGGAGAATTCAAACTATTGAACTTTTTACCAAAAACGTTGCTTTTCTCTGCCGAAATTAGCTCCCAAGTTGGCAGCTTCTTTTGTACTTTGTGTTGCTACCCTTGAGAGCCAAAACGATTTGCGGTTTGCGGCTTGCAAGCCATTTCTGTTGAGGCCCATTGAGCGCTGGGCAGCAAAAATGCTGTCCTTTGTGGGTACGGAAAGGGTACGAACCTCCGGTCGGCCGGATGCCATTCCAGCCTGTGTTCACCAGGTAATTGTTTGTTTGCATTTTGTTACTTCTTTCACCATGCTAATTAAATGCCAATTGGCTTAAATCGGTCCAGTCCTTCAGCTTCCTTTGAGTGCAAACAAAGCCAAAGTGGGACAGCACCACCCGAACCCACCCTCCCTAAAGCCTACGCGTGGTTCATTTATTGATTTCGTCGGCTCTCCTTACACATTAAATGAATAGCCCGGGGTGAGGTGTCTAGTATATTTTGAATTTAATTTCCATTTGCCTTGATGAATCTCTTCCCGGGGACGCGGTATAAGGGATGTGCGGGGCAAACAGCCGGTGGTTTCGTTTGAATCGCCTGGAAATCGCACACATTTTTGAGGCTGTCGCTGTCGAAATGTTAATTTTGGAACAGTGATGCAAATAAAGTTATTTGCATGGATGACCTCTCCACTGGCACCGCAAGGCCGGACGGTTGATTGGGTAAAACTGACTGTAACATTTCGTTTGCTGATTCCACACATATCCAGCGGAAAACCCTTAGGGAGGACAATCAACCTATGTTAAATAAATTTCAGATCCAATGGAGCTTCAGGCGGTTGTAACAAACATGAGTAAGTGTCATCAACTGTAACAAAAACTATTTATAGCTGCAAAAAATAAATAAAATCGAGACAATACATATTCTATGTATACCTCTTAAGTTTTCACTTAGCTGTCAAATCAGAATTGTGTTTTTCAGAACAATAGGTACTCTACAGCCGTATCTTACCATTGAAATGTATACATATAAATAACAATAAATTAAGTATCAATCGGATTTCAAATGTCATTGCTAACGTTTAGCCCTGAAAACAATCTGAAACGGTTTCTAACAAAAAGGTGACTACTTATTTTCCATAAAGTCCCTGCATGGGGTCTCAAGGGGTTGAGTCCTGAGGCTGGACGTTGTTTAATGGTTGGGTAACCCAATACGATACCTAGTCAGTCTCCCCGCGTGCCTCAAGAGCTAGGACAGGACATTTTGGGGATTTTAACAATTTGCGTTCATTGTGCGGCTGGCAAAATCCATTAATGTGTCAGAGTCCTGTCCTTGGGCGGCTCTGGGTAGGAGCTTGAGTCTGAAATTACGCAACCTGGACACGTGCTGACAGGAGCGAAAGTGAAAGCCGCCGTTGAGCGAGCTTTGCACTTAATTAGTGCAAGTAACTAATGACAAACTTTGCACTTGCCACAAACTTCGGCGCTTACTTAAGCAGCAGGCCGAGCGGAAAGCAGAGGAAAAAGGGAGTTGGAGGCTGCCCCAGGAGCGGCAGGAGGAAGCTTCTCCATCAGCTGACGACATATCTCATTGTACCCAGGACCTTGCCTGAATGTCAATTATGTGGTTTTCGGAAGGGTTCTTCATTTATTTATAGACCGGTCGACTCGTACACAAAAATTACTCAGATCAGCCAGTAGTGGGTACCGTGGTTGTCTTGAAGGGGCAGATTTCCAGCCGGTATATACAAGCCCACAGCAGAAGGGTCGACTCGGCCGTGGGGACCAGGCAGACGAGCAGGACGGACACCAGGAGCAGGTAGAGCCACAGCACAGAGATATCCATGGTTGCGAGTAGATGCGAGAAGCTTTCTCAGTGATCGCTGAGTGCGTATTTATAGGCCCGCGGCTCGGTTCGATGCTGTTTGATCAGATGCAACCGGACTGGCCTGGCTGTCTTTGACCTGCATCGGGGTAAACATTTGGCCAGCCCACAGCGACGAACTAAGGCCCATGGCCAGCGCGACCTTAAAGCCCTGCCAGCACACGAAACGTAATTTCCACTCGCATTTAGCACATTTTGCAATGGAAATCAAATTACTTTCAACCTTCTGTGTGGTGCGTGGGAGGGCCTAATGCAAATTAGGCTGCAAAATTTGATCTGTCATTTCACATTGCCGATTAACTTTGTGGCGCCAAATTGAATTCGTTGATGTATGACTGTGCCGGGTATCAAATAAATCTCATTTGACTGTTAATTGGGAAGCGGTTCTTCCGCTTGAATGTGTCCACAGTGAATATTAAATAGCTCATCCTCCCACATTATACATATATTGAAATGCAAATGCGGGGCTTTAAGTGGGCGCGAGCGCTGCAGGACAATGAGGAATAATTTGCAGACTTGGACGTGAGCCTGTTGAATTCCCTTGTGGGTTAATTTTATATCGAGAACAACAAGGGGAGCTTACAGCCTCCGAGGAAACCTTTTCAAGGGACCCTCTGAAGCACAGCTCGCCCTGTAGCCCTTCATTTGAACAGCATGAAAGTTCTGAAACTTGCACAACAATTGTCGTCCTTGTGGCAATTATCGGCCAGCGGGCGGATGTGAAAACGAAAGGACACAATGGCGCAATGGCGGCTCTCGCAGCGCCAATTTGCATACAAAGATGTAAACAGCGCTGAATTAAACCTCAACTTTATAAACATTACTTTGGCGTGCCGTGCACTTGACAAGTGCGTCATGTTACGAGGAGCTGTCTTCCACACAATCCTCCAACAGACAGTGCCTTGCCGTGCGAGCATATTTTTTGCGATGGCCACGCGACGCAGACTCTCATGAATAATGCATCGCCATAAACAAGCTTTCCTTGCAGGATCCGTGGGCGATGCTCCTTTTGTTACATCGCAGCAGAAGAAACTTTAATGTGGCAGCAATTAAGCCCAAAACAGTCGCCAGTAATGCTAATGCTAATGCCAGGTGACAGCTCGGCTGCAACCAAATTATGCAAATTGCGGTCATGTTGTCGAGTTCGCAGATTCATTGTGGACGGAGGAAGTTTTCCCGGAAACCTGGCGAGCTCAACTTCTAAAGGAAAATGCAGGGCCTCTTGTTTGTTCTAAAAAAAATTGGCCAGCTGGAGAATGTCGGTCAAGATCCTAGCGTTGGCTGAATTGAAGTTTACGGATTTACTAATTAGCTAAACAAATTTATAAAATTTGGATAATCCTTAAAATCAAAATACCTCAAATTTATTTGTTTTTAATGCGATGCAAAAATGTAAGTGCAAAATTATACAAATATGCTAAGGTCGATCTTAAGCAACGCTTTTAACAACCATCCAGAAAAATAATCTCAAGAGAAAATTTCACTTTTAAGTCGTGAGTCAAAGAAAGAAAAAAAATACTGTTTACCTTTTTCTAATTTTCATACAATTTCCAACGTGAATGACG
>JAEIIH010025613.1:0-19255 GCA_018904745.1 Drosophila orosa
TGAAGGAAATAAGAAATAAATGTGTCCAGTAGGTTTCACTCGCAATCTCAGCCTTTAAATTCAAATACAAACATATAATATATATTATCTAAACTTGTAAAAATGTAAAAAGTCTTTTTTCTAATCCTATTTTTTTATTGTTTTCACCATTTTTACCCCTTTTATTATAAACATACCCAAATAATTTTAAAATATTAATTTAATGAAGAAAAAGTGATGAAAAAGAAATACAATTTAAAACATTTTTCGATCTCTGCCTTTAAAAATTATTTAAATAATTTGGTTTTATCCAAGTAAATCCTTAATAGTTTCAAACTTTCAAACTAAAACGTGTCCGAGTTAAAGAGTTCAAAACGTTGACCAATTATGAGAATGTATTTGAAAATTAAACAATCAAAGATAACAGCGGATGCTGGCCCCCTCTTTTTTGGCGCCCAGTTAGAACAGTTTGAACTGCTATCATTGTGGGCTTTTTCAAGTGCAGGACGACGGGAAATATCGATTGGTTAGTTTGCCAGGAGCAGAGCAACATGACCATCGGCGGAGGCCAAAGCACACGCATACAAATTTGTATCGATGCAACGAAGTCGTCTCCATTCCAGTGCGTTCCCTCCTCCTCTCCCCCCCTTCGATCGATGTGGAAAACAGATTTTCACGTTCTATTGCATCGCCTAGGCGCCGCCCCCCCCCAATCCCCTCCCGGGTCCGGAGCATTTGTCAGACTGTCAGGCAGTGCCTTCCACGTACCCCTAGGTCCTTGCTGAGGTCCCTTCGGGTCCTGTTCCCCGCATTAAATATTCATCTACTTCGTCATCGTCTGTCGTCCTTCGCTGTCATCGTCCTGGTAATCGCAAATTCAGCGCTAAATCACAATCAAAATGCGCGTAAAGTGGCATTTCAAGTGATTCTCCTCCATTTTTTTTTATGAATTTCAAATTGCAAATCATTTCGTTGATTAAATTGTTGAAAATGGGCGAGTAAATTTGTATTTCTTGTGGCCTTACCTTGTGTTTATACCAAGGTACCCTGTACATTAGAGGGGAAAAGAGGCATTTCTTACTTCAGAAAGTATAAACAGTATTAATATTACTGACAATTTGAGACAACGGATCTCAGAGACTACATTTGGTGTCAATTTTCTAATAAATAATAAACAGCTCCAGTTTGGTTTTAGACTATGGCCATGCCCAGTACCATCCACAGAAATGATAAACAATTTTGTGATGGTTTTAGTTCTATTTTTCTTTTGGAAAAATGAATATGTTTGGCTTATAATCCTTAAAAATTAGAAATACACACAAATTAATTAGAAATGTCTGAACTTCTAATAAATAAATAACTTAATTGTAATATTAGTATATCCTCTCATAATTTCCCTACAAATAGTGCTACACATACTATTCATTTTATAATTAAATGCCTGCAATATCGATTGAAAATTGCACCAGCTAAAAGCACTCAAATATCCTTTTGCCTTGAGGACACAAGTGCATATTTTTTTCCCCCCAGATTTTCCAAAAGGTATATATAGAGTTAGGGAAAGTGTGAAAATTAATGCATGCTGGCGAAGTGTGTGGGAAATGAATAAACACGGAGAAAGAGAGAACCATGGCTGGCGGCTAAGTGAATTATGTCTGCAAATGATTTTTTCTTGTTATCCAGTTTTTCGCAGAATTTTCTCGTTTTTCTTCCATTCGGTTGACACCTTTGCATACGTTCTCACGTTTTCCTTTTTTTCGATCTGCTGCATCTGCTGACTGTCGTGGCAGAGTACTTTTTTTTTTGTTTTTACTTTAAATTTGCAATTTAAATGTAATTTCTCAGCGCAAATGGGTTACTTTTTATTTGGTTTATGACAAATGCACACCCAGGCAAAACGCTCAGACTTAATGCTTTCCGACAAGAGTGTGTGTTGTGTGAAAAAGGGTGATGTGTGTTCCTCTGAAGGTTATGTATATACATGAAATGGGGTTTTTGTACATTTAAAAATAGAAAAAATGAATGTGTGGTGCGAGAGGCATCAATTTAGAAAACCTATGGTAGATACCAGAAATCTCTACTTATTTCAAATCTATAAGTATAATTTTTCCTTGACAAGGATGAATGGAATTAGCTTTTGCAACATTTTATGTTCAACCAGAAGTTTTCAGTCAATTGTTATTGTTTTCACGGCGATGTCGCCACCTGATCGCAGCTGTTTTCCTCAGTTTGGAGTTGTTTAATGCGCCCGGTGGAAAGCGGAACAGGCCATTAACAAAATGCCGTTGGCGTCGGGCACACGATGCATTTTCATCATTGCCGCTTTTTTAATTTTATTGGAGCCAAACGATTGCCTTGAGGATCTTATGGGGAGTAGGGGAAATTATCTATACTTTCCCCTGGCCGAGGATCAGGCGAGAATCTTTTTGATGACCCTACTGGCCCTTGTCTTCCTACTGCTGATGGGCTGTTTGGGTAAGTAGGAATTATACTTATAGCCATCCCTTTGATTAAGTCATCTCGTTGGGCAGGATGTCTGTGCTGCTACTGCCGGACTTGGCAGGCTTCCACACCGGAGGACCTCGATATCTATGCCCCACGCACCCAGAGCATTGTCTGGCCGACTATGCCCCAGGACACAGTGAGGATTCGGGAGTTGACCGTGCAGCAAGCACCCCAGTCTGGGTGCCACTGTTCCAACTGTTGTCGCGGCAGGATTTCACTCTATATTGAGAACTGCGGAGTAGCCACAGTATGACAACAGGGAGCAAATCTGATCCTCTGGGAAAAGACTCATTATGAAAGGATTTATCGAAGTAAATAAAGAAGATTCCACATTCTTTAATAAATATTATTGTGTAACTTGCATTTTAAAATGTATTTATTATTATTATTTGTTGTGGATTTGTTTCTTCTTAGGCTTTAGCCGCAAACAGCTTTTCGGTATCCGATTAGACACACATCGATCGGCAACGTGCAAGTCGCAAGTGTTCAGTTTGTTCAGTTGCAGTGGAACAATCGCGGCAGCACCATGCCTCTGTCCTCTCAGGGAATTGCAGCCAGGTGGCTGTTGTTCACGGCGGCCCTGACCACCTTCCCCCACCTGGCCAAAGCCGATGGCAACTTTACGGGTACGTACAAGGTACGGGAAGGCCCTCGAGATTGGTTTGATTATTTATTTTGAATCTGTATCTTTATGCATTCCCGGAAAGACTTCGACTGGCTGAACGAGACACAGCTGTTGGCGATGTTCGAGTACGAAAACAGCACTGAGGAAAATTTCATGGAAGACGATATGGATGTGGAAGAAGAGTTGGAAAGCCTTTATGTTGGTGAAACAGTGAATGACACCATTGATGAAACAATTGGTGAAACTATTGACGAAACCGTTGACGACCTGACCACCTTCTTCCACCTGGCCAAAGCCGATGGCAACTTTACGGGTACGTACAAGGTACGGGAAGGCCCCGGAGATTGGTTTGATTATTTATTTTGAATCTGTATCTTTATGCATTCCCCGAAAGACTTCGACTGGCTGAACGAGACACATCTGTTGGCGATGTTCGAGTACGAAAACACCACTGAGGAAAATTTCATGGAAGACGATATGGATGTGGAAGAAGAGTTGGAAAGTCTTTATGGTGGTGAAACAGTGAATGATACCATTGATGAAACAATTGGTGAAACTATTGACGAAACCGTTGACGAAACCAATGGTGAAACTATTGACGAAACCAATGGTGACACGGTGAATGAAACCATTGTTGAAAGAGTTGGTGAAACCATGAGTGAAGTCCTTGGGGAAACAGTTGATGAAACCGTTGGTGAAAACGTTGGTGAAACCGTTATTGCGAAGAGCAACGAAAGCAGCATTATGGACTCTCCATTTGAAAAACTGCGCCTGCATCGACATTATTCTCGTATTGTCTTCATGGTTGTACTTCTGCACGTTGCTGTTGTTGGAGTTTGTGAGTGGACATTTTACTTTTTAAATTAAGAATCAAAATCAATTGAAATGGGTCTAGACAGCTTCGTTCACTAAGTTTTTTTTTAGGATTTGTGTGCTTACAATACCAGACCCTAAGTTCATCAAAGATCATCATTATTTTATAACTGGTAATGCTTGGGAAATCAAGGTAACAGATACTTTGACTATGCTATTGCTATTTTATTTAATAAAATGGGAAAAAGGTGTGCACATAAGTGCAATTTCATGCTTTCGCTTATAAAGAAAGTTGTTTAAGCCTCGTTAAATCAAATAGTAACGCATCACCGTAGACAATATATGAAAAAGATGATATAGTTTCATTAATCCGTTTATGTCGATTAAAAAGAGGCTGTTATAGTTTCAATTATTCAAGTATTCATAGAATTATAATTATAATTATAATATATTATAGTAATTATATATAAAGTAATATTAATTATGTACCCCATAAATTTGCATATTATTCCGTCTAGGCATCACCATTTACAGCCTGGTTTTCTGCAAAATTAGGACCTTGAAGCAGCTCCAGCGAGCAAAGGCCCAACGGTGCCTGCAACTGATGAACCTGCAGTCCCAGCATGTGCCCAACGCCAGGGAGTGCCCCTGCTCCGGATGCATTATGACCAGGGAGATGCTGCAGGGCCTGAACCTTCAGCATTTGCACGAACTGGTCGAATGCTAACGAAGGATGCCATTATTGGGGAGAGAATTGATTTACAACGAAATAAATGCACAATTTCCATGCATGAGTTTGACAGTTTGAAGGCATGTATACATTGCATTCACGTGGATAGCAACACTTGAAAAAAGGATATTGGAAATAATTTAATTAGAGAAGTTTTTCCAAAAGAAAAGGGTACTATTTCTATACAGAAAAGCTCCCACTTTCCACGCTGCACAGTGTATGCGAATAAATGTAATTGTATCTTTGTAATAAATGTATTTATTTTTTTTAACAGAAAATGCAACACTTGAAGTTAACCAAAATGGTAATTTCCTTTATCGTTCCACGAAAAACTTGCAGCTTTTATTAAGCTTGCAATCTGATTCGCTCCTCACATGTTGCATAAGGACGCGCTTCCCTTAGCGGGCTCCTTACGCTTAAATGGACACAAATGTCTGTGTTGGCCACAAACACAAACTAATGCAATCAGCCTTGCTCACTTTCACCCACTCACACACTTGCAGAAGGGAAAGTCTCCAAGTCCATTCATTGGCAGTTGCATTGTCTGCCACGCGGAGAGGGCGAGAGAGGGAGCGAGTGTGTGTGCTGACATGCACTAGCAGTTAAACAGCTTATTGCTGTACCCGCAGCCCCTGCGACACCCCTAGTTTCCTGACCAGCCGCAATGCGAAGGTCAAAGTTCATAGCATTTACTGTCACACCCCCTTGGACTAATGCCGCACGTTTGCATTAATAAATACAAGTAATCCATTTTGCCTTCACTTTGTTCTCTCTCTTTGCTAAACAATCGGAGTAATCATCAACTTTTGCGGGGTTAAGCTGAACTTTGGCTGAAGCTGAAGCAGACAGGATCCTTGGGTCATGATATCATATAAGGATACATCTAATATTGATTTCAAAGGGGGTGAATATTGAAATGTGAGACTCTTTGGGCTATTATTTAGCTTGCAATCAACTAAATCAATATTGAGTTGTAATTTGGTCTTGTTTTTGGGTTTATAAGACAAAACTTTGCCTTTTTTTATAGAAATTTCTTTTTCATGTGTATCATTTTTAAATTAAATATTATTTTAACATATTTTCCATAAATCAAAAACATTTCCCAAGCTCCGGAATATTATTTGCCACTTAAGCCTTACAACATTTTGTCGGGTGGTGACGATAAGTCAACAACGCAGAGACATTACGTATACGCCCTGGTTGACTGACATAATTCAGGCATAGTGCGATAAATCCTGGCATCCGTCTGGATGTGGAATTAATCCTTTCGTAGTTTGCAATTGAGTTGTAATTGATCTTGTTTTTACGTTCATAAGACAATACTTTTCTTTTTTCCATGCGTAATATATTAAAATTTCAAAGAAATTTGATACAAATGTATCATTTTAAAATTAAATATTATTTAAACACATTTTCCATAATTTATAAACTTTCTACCAGCTCCCAAATATTATAAATTTGCCACTTAAGCAGAGGTGACGATAAGACAAAGACTCAGAGACATTACGTATACGCCCTGGTTGAGACAACACACTTTCCATAAATAAATACCTTTCCTCTATTTCCCAAATATTAACAATTTGCCCCTTAAGCCAAGGGTGACGATAAGTCAACAACTCAGAGATATTGCGTATACGCCCTGGTTGACACAAATCAGTCACAAATTTAGGCATCCATCAGGTTGTGTCTTTAAGCCTCACGCAGTTTGCAATTAACTTATAAATATTGATTTGCAATTTCATCTTGTTTTAGGTTTATAAGACAATACTTCGCCTCTTTTTATGCGTAATGTATATCATTTTGAAAGAAATTTGATATAAGGTTATCATTTTTAATATAAATATTATTTAAACATATTTTCCATAAATAAATACCTTTCCTCAATTTCCCAAATATTAACAATTTGCCACTTAAGCCAAGGGTGACGATAAGTCAACAACTCAGGGACATTGCGTATACGCCCTGGCTGACTGACACAATTCAGTCACAAATCCAGCCATCCATCAGGATGCGGCTTTAAGCCTAATGCACTGGGATCCCACGAATGTCACCGATCACCGATTTTGTGCTGATGTTTTTATTGTTATTTGATTGCGATTTAAATATGTACACACGAGCGGAAACCGAAAAAGAGAACGCCAAGAATGGGACTGGGACTGAGCCTGAGCCAGAGCCTGAGCCCTGGCAAACACGCACAAAACACGGACAGGCCAATGCCAAAAGCCCGTATGAAACCGGAGGAAACAACGCACGTTCATGCCGAACAGGAAGGAAGGCAGGCAGGCAGGCAGGCACAAGGCGCACAGGAAAAAGGAACAAAAAGCGACAGCGAAGGAGGCGGAGAAGGCGGAGGCAGGATCCTGGTGGAGCGGGCGCCAAGGGCAAGGATGCTAAGGTAGCGAGAACAACGAGAGCCGCAGCAATAACTATAACAAAAGAACCGAAACCCACAGTAGAACTTGGGTATATTCATATTCAGAAACAGATACCTGTCTTAATTCATAAAAGTTTACTTTAAAGAATTAATTATTAAATGGTAATTAAAAGCACTGCAGAAACTATAACATGAATATTACAAGGGAACACTGTAGTAACAGGTGTACTAGGGAGGCTTGACTGTATGAGACAATAAAAAAAAAACCCGACATAGACATTCCAATAACAATGAGCCAAGAAAGCGAAGGCGAAAGCTTAAGCTGGTATGGGGGCAAACTTAGAGAAAAAGGAGAATAGCAAAAAAGTAGTAAAAAGTTATCGGGACTCCTCTGGCGGCCCAAGGAAGATGCCGGGACGGAGATGGCCTCAGCGGGTGGAAGCTGGAATTAATTTTGCGTTCATCTACGCTCGGCTTGAGCGGAGGGCCAAGGAGAAGGGTTTTCGACCCGGGCCCCAGCACACTCTTGGCCAACTTGTGGCAAATATTTGCTCAGAGCCAAGTATCCATTCTGGCCGGAATTGGATGCACCTGATGCCCGGCCGCATGCAAATTTATTGATCAATATAGTGAGATAATGAAAATTACGGTTCCAATCAGCTTTCAATTTCAGTTAAATTCAGACATAAACCATTGTGGCAGCCATTAGGGACAAATTTGAACATGAATTTAATAAGGGATTTAAATTTAATTAGAAAAGCAGCTTCCGCCAACTCGGGGTTCCATTAATTTATTATTTAATTTTGGTATTAGAAAAGAGTTCAATTGTCTGTTTGATGGACCTTCAAGGTTATCAAAGGTCTTACTCAGGAAAAGGAATGACTGGTTTATAATTTCCTTTAGAAAGTTTTGATTTAATTGAATTTTCACTTTTAAGTTTTCATCAAGTTTTAAGCTAAGAATACACTTCCTTAAAGTGCAGCCAGCTTAGGCTTGGCTCTTAATTACTTAAAAGTTTCCCCTTGGAATGCTCTTAATAATACTTATGATTTCTTAGCCATGTTGCCGTGTTCTTTAATTCGATAAAAAGTTTCCCGAAAAAGTATGCTACGCAGCGTGTTGCAGTTTGTGGGAATTTTCATGGCCATTTCCAGCGAAAATATGGCCATCTGCCATCGCGTTGAGTCTCCGGTGGAGCAGAGACAGTTCAGGCAGCTCGAATTGAGGCTGGTCAGTGTGGGTGGGGGGTATGGGGGGTGCTGTAATGAGGCCGAATTAACGGCAAGTTAAGCAGACAATGCAGTTATCCGAACGTTGTCCTGGGCGTGTTGCAACGGGATCTCGCTTAATTAGGCCCGTCACCGCGTCCCTCCGACCTTGGGGCGCTTTATTGGCTTTAATGTCACTCTCTACTCCCGTCAGTTTTTAATTGTTTTAAATATTAACTGGCGGTGGCAATGGCACACAAGGCCCGAAGGACACTCCCACCAATACACTCGCACACTCGCACACTCACTCATATGCGTACACACACACACACAAGAGTTTGCATTACGCGCGACTTACACAATTAAGAACTTTTCCTTTACACTTTTCAGCACTTCAGCACTTTTCCGAGCAGGATCTTTGGCTCGGCCTGGAAATATTTTCAGCGATATTCACACCACTTGGTATTCTTTTTCCCCACACAAACACTGTGGTTGTTCTTGTTCGGTCTGCTCCCGTGGGTGGATCGAAGGGTACGTACGGCTGCTGGCCACAGGAGCGTCCAATTTGGCGGACAATTCGAAAGCAACTGAATGCGAAACGGAAGCCAGAGGGCCAGGAAGCGGATTGCGAGAATATCCAGCTGTGAAAAGTGAAAGGCGTGCGGCGAGAGCGAGCGCTTTTCGCATTCGTTGAGCGTGAGCGGAAAAAGCTCAACATCGCCGAGCCGAAGCTCTCCACCCACGCTCGCTTGCCATAAAAGTTTATGGCAGCTGCTGGGCGCTGCTTTTGATTTGCAATTTGATTTACGACCCCCCCCCCCCACTGCCCGAGTGGAGGTGCGATGCTGGACGAATAGAGGGGGTGGGCGGGGTAATGCCGCCGGAAGCACTGAGCCAAAATTAACCAGAATCGAGTAAGTAGTTAAAGAAACTTTTCTGCCACACTAAGTTTATAAATTCTCGCCTAAGATGGGTTTTAATATTTTATTAGTAAAGCAAATATAAAAAACAATATCCTGAACATTAATCAAAGAGATCAGCGAGTGCAATATCGTGTGTAAAAGGACGAGTGAAAAAGGATCCAACCAACGAGAAACGAAAACGAGTTGAGACCGAAACCGGAACTAAAAGTGTCGAGTTTTGGATAAACGAGAGCGGGCAAACGACGAGCGAGTTGTAACTACTTTCTATAAATTTTATATTAAATAAAAACATACTTTAGGTATTGATTTAAACTGAAAAGCAAATAAATCTGCCTAATCTCATAAAACCATTTTTTTTTTTTTTATAATGAAATTGAGAGTATTATTTATTATTAAATTCATGTATCTTTCTGTTACTGGTAATAGCAACTCTTGATACAGTGTCGAGTTATTAAACAATAGATTTATCTTTATTACTTCAAAGGGTGATTTTACTTCAAACGAACTCTAACATTCTTTTAATTTCAGGCTTTTTCTTCCAAATTTAAAATAAAAAAACTGAATTTAAAGGTTAGGAATAGTATTTTAAGATACCGTAAATATTTTCTTGAGATCTTCTTCCATTTTAAAGTTAAGGCACCTAAAAAGAACCCAAAAAACGCACTTTTTTGAGTTGAAATATTTTGAAAACCTGACGTGTATGACATTTTTTGAGACCAAATTCGAGTTCAGCAGATCAAAAACTTCTATATCAGCGAATTAATCTCTCAGTAAAAGACATTTTCCCTCAGTGATTTACTGTCAATGCTTTGGTGAGCTTTCAATCCTTTATGCGAGTGTTTCAGGACAATTGGTCCTTGAACAATAACTCACTCTATTATGCTAATGCGGGTGTATATTTTCCGCGAAAGGCAAAATGAAATGCAATTCATTAGCACATTTCAGAGTAAAAACTCTATTCTAATTCGATTGAAAAATCTCACTAATTCTAATTTGAAGTGTTCGAGTGAAAATGAAGAACAAAAAACGAATTGAAAGCTAAAACTTAACTTAACTGAAGTTTTCTTTAGTTTGCCGCCAGTTTTACCTTGTAAACATCGTCCGCAGGCAGGTCGGTCGATAGTTTTTCCCTGCGCTCGGCTTAATTTTCCCAGGAAAAAAAAGGGGGGGACTAACCCAATACAGAAACATCGAACCGATGGCCAGGCGACCTTCACACGCACACAGACACAGGACACAGGATACGGGATACGGGACATGGGACGCAGGAAGCCGGAGAAAAAGCTGCCTCGACCTAGACACTGAAACACTGAAGCATTAAGAGAGTGAAAGCAACGAGAGAGCGTTTTTCCGACGCTCCGGGTGATACATTTATTTGTGCATGTGCTCGAGCTTAGTGGAATCGAAAGGAAACGGAAGTGGGAGTGGGAGTGGGTGGTGGAGAAGTGGCGAAGGTGGCCGGCATGAGGGGGGTCCAGGAATCCCAAACAGCGTAAGCCGCTTACAACAGATCTCGGGTGAACTAATGGAATGCGACTGAGAGAAGTTACAAAGAGTTTCCTTTCCTTTTTGTTCGCATAGTTTCCACGCAATTTGTGCAGTTTCTATGGCCTCAAAGCCAGAATCGCCTTTGTTTATATGTAGTTTTTCCTATTTTCTTTTTTTCATTTCCCGGCATCGCTTATCTCCTGCGCAAATTTTCATTTCGCTGCATTTCCGCAAGCTGCTAACGCCATTATTATTGTTCCTCGCTTCACCTCCACCACCACCACAGTCGTTGTTGTGGTTGTTGTTGTGCAAGGTTATGAATGAAAAGCTTTTGTCGGGCCCTCGGGTCATTCCACGATTGCTTTTTTCGCAGCTCGCTTTAATTTAATGCTTTCAACAGGCTTTGGGCCAAAGAAGGGTAAATAGCATCTGGCTATTCGAGAACTTGTAGTGGGTTGTTCCTGGCGGAAAATCAAACAAATAGTGAGTTGCAAGTAACTTTAAGTAAGATCTTTTTTAGCAAGGCATTCATGCAATATTACTAGATTTTTAGGCAAATAATTAGACACTTTTTTGTATGAAAAGCTAGTAAAATAGCTTGACTTAGCAACCTAAGGAATTTATTATTGAAACACATAATACTATCACAATATTTCTTTACTTGTACTGCAAGTTATAAGATTGGGTCAATATTTTCGAAGCAAATTGTTTGCTCTTTCGTTGGCGTTGTTTTTACCTACAAAAACAGCAACATTTTCTTTTTAATTCTTCAAAAATTATCCCAAAAACTAGCGGGGAAACTAAAAATACGTAGATCATACTACGTTTTTCAGCTTAAGTTGTTTAATAAAATAAAGAGGGCTTAACTTGAAGATTTTATAGAAAACGACAGCAGGGATACTAATTCTTATTTCAAAAATCGTATTTATTGGATATCTTTTGTATCAAATTTATGTTATTGAGTATTTAAATTTGGGAGACAAGAGCATTAAAAAATTTGGGAATTTTTCATTACAAAATTTACAAAAAGTTAATTTTAGAACTTTTACTTCCATTTCTTCTTAACTAAACCGCTTTTGAGAAAGGTGTGGAGTTTTTAAGAGCTGTTCAACATAATTTAATCAGGATTTTAAGGAATATCTTAGCTGATTTTCGATTGTAAAGCTATATATAGTATATATATACTGTTCCCATTCTAGATTCCATAAATTTTCCCTACAGATCTGGTTTGTGGTTCCGGTCTTGGCTAGTCTCAAAAAAAAAAAAAGCTTTTTACGAAAACTTGCTCTCTCTTCAACGCTCTTCCTTAGGCTCTTACTAGCCAGCGTGGGTGAAAGAGCGCGAATAACCGTTACGATGCTGCGTCAGCTGTTGGCTGTGATCAGCTGGCGGTCAAGCAAGAACCATTTTTTTTTTGCTTGCAAAAGCAGGCGAGAGCAAAGGGACAGGCATGCAAAAAAAAAAACAAAAACAAAATACAAAATAATAATTGCTTGAATGTGTGCGTGCTGCTTGCGATGGCGGCGTCGCGCCGATCGCTGCTCATAAATAAAAAGCCGCTTTATGAACCACTCGCCGGCCAGTGTTCGCTTTGGCATGAAATGAAATTGTCGCCAGCTCCTCGCAGTGTCAGTGCCAGAATAGTATCTACTACCCATCGCGCGATCGTGGAGTCAATGCATCCAAGTCGCGACTTGTGTTTGGTTACATAAAGCAAAATAAATAAATCGATTCGGAATTCCTAAACTACTTGAACTAATTTGCCTACATTAGAGCTGGCAGCCAAAATGAGTGTCGAAAGGTAATAAAGCAAATCAAAACAAAGCAAAGCAAAGCAAAGCACTACGACTCATCATCATCAGCAGTTTTTTATTGTGAATTTTCTGTCTGGCCAGCTAAAAATATCCCCTTCGACTTTAAACCGGTTTCATTGGAAGTGCTTCATGGTGTGCATTTGTGTTGCTAAGGTCCAGCCAGTAGGTTGCCGCCGGGCCTCTTAAGTACTCCCCATTCCGTGTTGAGATTATGCCCAAAAAAAATAACCACAGGGCTTGTTTTTGTCAGTCGTCGATAAGGCGCTCCACAGCGCACAGTTCAATGCCAACTCATTGTCTAAGACTTGGTTTTTGGCTCCCCAAAGTGGCATCTCTTATCGCTGGATTTGTGATCAATGAATGTTCCTTAGAAAAGAAATAAAAGAGAGCGCTTTCCGCTTGAATTATTTACTATATATAGTAGTTACTTCGCTATATATTAGTTGGGAGATTAGATAATGGGGGTACTTAACAGACAAAACACGTGTTGAACGAAAGCAAAAGTTCAGTTTTGGGTTTGTTTTCAATATTGTTTACAGGCTTTAACACCTTCCTCCTTATCGCTTCTCATGATGACTGGAAAATGTCTCAGGTGATTGGGGGGCATCAATCAAAAAATAGCAATTATCAGGCACTGATTGAATGCTAAATACTACAAGCTTTTGCTTGACATTTAATGTTTTTTCTGTATCTAAAAGCCATTTTTTAAGCCACTTAAATACCTAATTAAAGTTGCAGTTTTTGCACATCGATTTTCAATTACTTTTCAAGATTACTTTCAAAAAGTTATGAGAGCTCTTGGGGTTTCTTCTGGGAAATTCCCTGCTAATTGGTTTGGTTAACCTTTCCACTAATTGGTGATAAGCCATGTGCTTCCGTTTCAAATTACTCTGCTTAACCAGCTACCGAAATTCGCCGAGCTCTTATATTTTCTAATCTTATCTCTTGCGGATTCTGGCCTAACAATTAAATTCAGTTTAGTTATTACGCATACGCCGGGTGGGCCGGAACTACCATGCCAACCAAGTCAGTGATGAAATCAATACTGGATTGGGTGGAGTGCTGGCGTGCTGTCATCATCAGTAAAGAGACTCCTCCTCCTCCTCGCTCTTTCCTCCCGATTGCCTCAATTAAATTGAACCATTTGTTTACTGATTGTTTCATGGAACTCTGCTTCCACATTCGCCATAAATTATCTAATTCGTGGTGTCAACAGTGGGCAAGCATTTCAGTTTATAGAACTGATAGATGGATAGATATATAGATAGATAGAGAGAGTCGTGCAGGCGACTTTTTCAATTCACACATCGGCAAAAATTGATGGACAACAAATACCCTTGGACTTTAGTCACGCCGACCGAATGTGATTGTGGAAAGTTTGCTAATGAATCCTTATGATCTGGTTAATCGGTTATGTTCGTTATAATTTCTCCGAATTACAATCAGACAATGGAAACCAGTTTGTTTTGCCTCAAGTTTGCTGTTTTGGTACATTGAACCGCTTGCACTTCCTTAAGCACAAATCGCAGACGATTTCTCAGGGCGATAATGCCCAGTAACTTCAGTATTGTTTATGTCCATTGTTTGCTATATTTTTTGGTCACAAATAAAGTTGCTACAACTTGTCAGGCGTCGCACGATTAAGCCATGTCCCTAAAAGGTATAACCAATGCTGTGATTGAGTTTTAGGTGTTCAAGGTTTGCAGTTAAATAGATCAATGACAATGCAAAGGGGAAGTGGCGTATATTTGAGGCCTATTTCGGCTGAAACGCAAATATTTTATAAAGAAAGTTTGCCAGCGGTTCAATAAACGTGACTCCAAACTGACCTTGTCAGGCTTTAAAACAAAAAACATTAACATTATTTAAGCAGTTGAAACCCGAGCGCAAAACAAAAGCTTGGCAAAGCCAGAGCGAGAGAGCGAAACGCTGAGTATTTTTGTTATATTTTCTTATCGCAGAGCCAAAACAAACTGAAACACGCACAGCTGGTTTTTTCGTTTCGTTTCGAAAAACAGTGACGTAGCCAGCTCAGTTCTCCCGCGATTTCTTATCACTCTCCTCGAGCTTTGCTTTTGCTGCGAATGAATCAACACAAAATTGGCTGGGATTAAAGTGCATAGAAAAGTGTATAATGACCAGACTTTAGGATCGATTCGAGTGGCGTGTGAAAGCCGCTGCAATTATTATACAAAAAACCAGCCCTGGGCCCCCAACTGGCCATGAAATTGCCAATAATTGCCAATTGTCAGGGCCCATTAGGCGGAAAATATATTGGCATACCTTGACAATAAATAAAGCTAGCTAATAATGGAATATTTTGTAATACACAAAAGTATTTTACATTCCTTTTATGTTGGTTTTTATCTTATCATGAGGGGAAATCGTTTTGTTATAGCTTTCTGAAGTCTTACCTCTAAATTAATTTATTACTTATTTTATGCGTATTCTTTTCTACAGATATATTTATTAATTAACACGTTTCTCTTTATTCTCTGCAGAGATGAGGAGTACCTCAAATTTGTGCCCCACAAAATGTCCTATCAGGTGGTGCCAGGAGCGGAGTTTCAATGCAAACTGGGCAACCATCACAATTCCAGGAAACTCTCGACCATCGATGAGCAGGACTACGATGTGGCCAACAGAAGGGGCATGATAAATCAGGTGAGTTGGTGTTTCTATAAATTTTCTAAAATAATAAAAACTGTAACAAATTTCGGTAAATAATATTGTCATTCACTTGTCGAACATCTCCGACGGGGCTTGGCCAAGACATGCGTGCCTGACAGATACTAAATATTCCGTGAAGGACAAAATGATAAGATACGCAATTGAACTTTCTTCGCGGCATGATTATGAGAACACTTCTGTGACTACATGTGGCGGCCATGTGACGGCAGGCAGCGGTGGCTCTGGAATTGAATCGAAATGAAACGCCAGAGCGAATGGCACGGAATGTCATTCAATTTCGTCGAGTGAACTGTGTGGGGCAATCAATGGGCGGCGATCGCAGATCGTTTGTCACTATCATCAGCGCAGCACAAATCAAAATAAAGTCGCCTGTGATGCAATATTGCAACTTCAATTAAAGGCAATTGCTGGGCAGATGCGGCAACATTGACGCCTTTATAGGTAGATTTAATTATATAAACTGGGAAAAAATCCTGATGCCTAACAGGAAGGAAAATAAAGCACAAGACATTGTAATATAATAAATAGACAGAAAAATTTAGTCAAGAGTCAGGCCTAATGTGTAAGTTATTGATCATAATGTGCCTTGCTCTTTCCACAGATTTTGTTTTTGTAAACTCGAGAGATCGGAGTCATACCCTTTTTGCCGCCTCTCTTTGCCTATTAACTTAACTTTATTGTATTTTCTCAAGATAAAATTGTAAATAATTATAATCTCCTTTTTCTACATTTAATAAAATATACCTTAATGATTTTATTTCAGATTCTGGCCACTTGTGCAGTTCTGCTGCTCTCCGCTGGCTGTGGAATGCCCATTGGCTTCTCAGCTGTCCTGCTGCCTCAGCTAATGGATACCAATAGCACGGAGATACCCATTGATGTGGAAACAGGCTCCTGGATTGGTAGGTTATACTTTTCTCTAAAGAACTATACCTTAAAATTGAAACATTTTTGTAAATTCTTCATAGCGAGTGTCCATAGTTTGGCTACTCCCTTTGGTTCCCTGATCTCTGGACCTTTGGCAGACTACCTGGGCCGGCGGAAAACCCTGCTGGTCTCGGTTCTACCCCTCTTTTTTGGCTGGAGCACTTTGGCCATGGCCAAGAGCATCAAGATTGTGATATTTGCAAGGTTCCTGTGCGGCTTTGCCACTGGAATTTTGGGTGGACCCGGTCAGGTGAGCATTTCGTAGAGAAATTCATGGCCATTGGCCTGTGGTTCGTTCACACCCGGAACTGTGCGACGTGACATAATCCGGGTGTCTGTCCGAGTGACCCATTAACCGTAATCGGACGGAGCCTTGAACTCCTGTCCGAACAGAAAAGAAAGAAAAAAAAGAGCAGAGCTGACAGGTGGACAGCAAATGGTCAATTGGCCACTTGATGCTCGTAGCCCCATTGTTCCGGCTCTTCTGGTCGGTTCCATTGTGTCTACGCTATGCCGGCGACGACGCTGCCCTGTTTATTTCTGTTTATTATTTATCTTATGGATATGTCCGTGACTTATCTTGCGGCCAAAGTGATGGCGACACACAGCGTAAATCGTTTGTCGGCGTCATCACTGCGGTGTCCGGTGTCCGGTGACTTTAAATGGCCAGCGCATCATTTGCATTAGCAAAAGCTTTCCGCACACACGGGCCCACGCTTCGCATAGTAGTAGTTCCGGATTCTTGACCTTAGTCTATAATGGACGGGGGGTATGGATTGTGGGGGTTCGGGTTCGGGTTCGGGTTCTGGCTGGGTGAATGGGCGTCGACTTGTTGCGCGCGCGTGTTCCCCCGGCAAGTTTCAGTTTCATTAATGATTTGCCCGACTGCCGCCTGCCGCCATGATTTACGATTTTATGATTAGCATCCAAGAGTTCCCAGAGATTAAGATGTTGATGCTGTGTGCGGCAAGTGACCCTCAAACTAGATCAGATTGTTTTGCCAGCGAAAGTTCAGGGTTAGGTCATATCAGAAAGTAATGTCATTTGTTATATTTGGAAAAGGAGCTTAATTGAGCTGAGAACCCTTGTATTATAATTAAAATGTTGATGCTTTGGTGACCCTCAACTAGATGAAATTGTTGTTTGGGGAAGAGAGTTACTCTTGTGGCGAAGTCAATGCATAATTTTAGACTAGAGTGTAGATTTTTTTATTGTATTTATATTTGTATTAAGACAGTTATGCCACTGTGATCCTCCAACAAATTTATTTGCTTTGTAAAGAAAAATAGGGTTCTTCAGGAAATTCACATATTATTTTAGATATTTCTTAAAGCGAACTTATATTTTATAGTATTTTGATCATTATTCCTCCACTAATAGCTTCTTAAATATATTTAAACCACTCTTTCCTTCCCTTTCCAAGGTCTACATTGCGGAAACCGCTGAGCCCAACTTGCGAAGCCTGCTAATTGGAGCTCCCTACGTGGCCTACTCCTGCGGCATCCTGCTGGTCTACTCCCTCGGCTCCATGATGTACTGGCGCAGTGTGGCCTGGTGTGCCAACATCCTGCCCCTGCTGGCCGTCGTATCCATTTACTGCATCCCCGAAACACCGGCCTGGCTGCTTCGGAATGGCTACGAGAAGCGGGCTCTGCAGGCTCTCACCTTCTTGCGGGGCAGCGAGATCAGTGCCCAGAAGGAGGCCAATGAGATGAAGCAGCGACTGTCCAGGGAACGGGCCACCACCAGGACCAATGAGAACATCTTCCAGCTGTGCTGCCAAAGGGTGGCCATCAAGCCGCTGGTCATTGTGATTGTCTTCTCCCTGCTCCAGATGTTCTCCGGCACCTTCATTGTGATCTTCTATGCCATCGATATTGTCTCGGAATTCGGAGCGGACTTTGATACCAAACAGGCGGCAATTTGGACGGCCGCCGTGAGAGTCGTCTGCTGCATGGTCTTCTGTGCGGTGCTGATCTTTGTCCGTCGGCGCAGGATCATGATGATATCGGGCATTGGCTCGGGCGCCTTCTGCCTGGCGTTGAGTGCCTACATGTATGCCCGAGTGGGAGAGCCCAAGATGTCGTATGATGTCTTGGTGGCTGGATGCTGCCTGCTGGGCTACATAGTGTTCAATACAGCCTTGATGGTGATGCCTGGCATCATGATTGGCGAACTGTTTCCGGCCAGAATTCGGGGGAGAACCGCCGGCGGAGTGTTTGCCTCGATGAACGTGGCCCTGTTTATCTTTGCCAAGGGATTCCCCGCTCTGCAGGCCTTCCTCAAGATGCGCGGCGTTTTCCTGGTCTTTGGCGTCTCCAGTTTCCTGCTCACCATATTCATGTGCCTGTTCCAGCCGGAGACCAAGGGACGTAGTTTGGATCACATCGAGGACTACTTCAATGGGGACAACTGGCTCTGGTTTCGGCGGGATCGTGGCTACAAAACGGTGAAGTTGCAACCCCTGCAGCCACTGAAAGCACAAAATCCCGGGGCAGATGCCTAATCCTGGGGGGTCCTAGTTTTAAATCCGGGCTGTTAAGATTCCATTTTAGTGTTAGTAGATAGTCCTTAGGTTTTACTCTTAGTTACAGCCGCAGTGCCTCGTAGTTGTTAAACTCGATCGATTTTCCAGTGACCGACAGGGAATCTTCAAAATGTTAAGTTTACTATTTCAAATTGTGATCGCTATGCTTTAAAATCTTTATCTACTCGATAATGAAAATTATGATTAGAAATACAAATCAGTTGAAAAATGAGTGTTGTTTTTATATTTAGTATAGTAATGGTGGTTTTTTGAGAAAGAGAAAATAATTGGAATAATTTAACGGACAGATAAAGTTCCTGACAAGACAGTTTGGGTTTTAAATGAACAAATGAAAGATTCCTTAAACTTTTACACACAACTTCAGCTGAATCTTATAGTTTCTTTCTTTTAAATTTTGTTTGATATTGATAAATGTATTTATAATATATTTTTGGATATTTGATTTAAGCCAAAACATAATATTCATTCTTAAATGTATCAAGCTTGGGGTTTAACCATATTTATTAAGTATAGGCCTTGAAAAAACGCACAAGCAACTCCGTAAGTTAACAATTAAAAAAAAAAAGAAAGTATGATGAAAAAGTTATGTTTAAGTGCTGAAACGTAAAAAGTGATGAAAATGTTATGAAA